>QFET01003575.1:0-30016 GCA_003316355.1 Tuber calosporum
TGGTCGCTACCACAGGAAATGCATGCGTGCTGATAGCGACAGGGAGTGATTCGGCACTCCCGATAGTTCCAATTTCTGCATGGGTGTGCTATAGCTGATACGGACCCTGTGTTTCCTCTCGCATGTTGGAATTGGCTAAAGGATGAAGTAAGGCTGCTGCCAACGGGCTGGTATGCTTGTCCAGGGGCATTCTCGCATATAGAGAGCTCGTGTATCCTGCGGAGGGATCCGGCGGCTGGCTTATTGCTTTGTGGCCAAGGGCCTCGTGGCGCTGGGTGCGCAAAACATTTTGACGCTACAAGCTCGCTGTCAAGGAGTCGCCATTCGCTAGCATGATAAATACCCTTTCCGCTTGCCACCCTCTTCCGATGGAATTGGAAGTGGTAAGCCTTGACTCCCTCCCATGCGTACTTTTCCAGTAAGTCATACAGGTTCATGGTGTATATGGACAGTGCTGTGGCGAGATCCCCTTGCAGTAGGGATGGTGCTAGCTTAACCAGGATTGCAGAGTAGGCCGCCCAGGCTTTGAAGAAGCTGCTAATACGGTACTCGCTCTCTCTGCCATCCCTTTCAGCTTGTTCAAACTCAATCCCTCCAATGCTAATAGTTCTTTGTGTCTCGGCTCGCTCCTTTTCGCTAGCTAGAAGCCGGTAGATACTTGTCGGCTTAAACCTATTCTCAATAATCTGTACCAGCGTAGCGTGTTCCACTCCAGGGAATAGTACTTCCACTGACGCTGCGATAGTTGATGCGCTCTCACTCTGGTGTGGGAATAGGGTCTGGGATGGGTCGTACATACCGACAGCCCTCGGTTCCCTCATATCGGCCAAGTCCTTCTGGCTTTGCTTTCTGAGTTCGGCCAATTGGCTTTCTAGTGCAGCTATCCTACTGTGTGTAGGGATGGGTTGGAGGGGCTGGGTGCCTTGGGTTGGGATGGGGGGTTGCTGGGCATGCTGGGTGGTGGGACTCTGGTGGTTCTGGTTATTGGAGGTAAGTTGAAGGACCACTCGGTCGACTATATCCTGTTTGTGTGATCGGAGAAGTTCACGCATGGTACTAAGATTGATTGGTATGTCTGAGGGGGAGCGAGATAAGGTGTGGCTATCTATATCGCTTCGTGATATTGGGGTGGCCGGCGGTGGTGAGATCGTGCTGAAGGGTAGGGAGTGCGAGCCATGTATCGGTTCGTTTTAGGGGGGAGACTGGCTATACTGGGGGGTGCTTGGCTCGGGTTCCTCGCTATTGCTGGACAAGGGATTTGAATGTTCAGTTCCGGGGGTGCTGTGATCCAAATCTTGTTGTTGGCCATAACGCCTTGGGGCTTGTCGTATATGCGTGTTCTTCCTTACTCCTGCTGGAGCCCTTCGGCTGGTAGCTGGTGTGGAGGCACCTCCTCGTGTTGAAGCTCTTCTGGGGGCCATGGGGAATAGATGGGTATGGCTAGTGGGTAAAACCGGGTAGGCAGTGGCTTTGAATGGATAGAGGTAGTGGTTGGAGGCAATAAAGAACGCGAGAAATAACGAACGCGAGCTGTGAGGAGAGTGGTGATGGTGTGGAATGGAGAAGCGGAAAGGGGAACTCGTGTAGTAGGTTCAATGGGCCGTGCATGGGAGAGCTATGACCCCGCACTGTCCCAGCAACCGGGAAAACCATGATCCGTCAACCTCCCAGGCACACCGGCCTACCCCCCAGTTGGGTCCGTCGCGCTTTGCCCAATTGGCAATGGGTTGTACCAACCCGACATTTGTCATTAAAAAAAGGTTATATGTAGGAGAAAATATATAAAGGTTTATAAGGAATTCAAAAAGATATATTATTGGATAGGATCTAGTATTTTGGATACAATTACAGGAAAATTATATATATATTAAATAGCTACCAATAGCTGGATTTTATGATAGAATTTCAAGAAATTATAAAATCTATAGGTAAAATAAATTAGGATACCTTGATAACATAACAGTAGGGAGATTTAAGGAAATACAGCCAAATATTTACAATTTTGAAAAGGTCTTTTGCTACAAATCGGAATTTAGGCTAAGCTTAATGCCTCTGTGATATTGATAAATTTGCCTATAGTAGTAGAGAATTTTGCTATTGTAAATATTAAGACTAGAAGCAGAAGTTTTGTACAAGATATACAACTTACATCTCATATCCTAAATTGACCTTTAGAGAACAGCTCTTTGCAGCTGTGATATTGTATCTCTTTAATATATTTCTATATTTCTACCTTAGGCTAAATCTTTGAATCTTGCTTATAAAAGGTCTACAAAATTTAGATCAATAACATTACTTTTCTAATATTCAGTAGCTATTGTTAAGAACACACAAACCTCAATTATAACTCTGAATAATATACAGTTTGATATACATCTTTGAATGAAATTTTTCAGGTATTATAAAATTATATATGACAATACGGGGTATACAGTAAACCATCGCTGGGCTCAGCAAGATAACATCCTGACAAAGAAATTTAATCTCAGAGCTAGAAAAATTCAAGATGGTAATGGGTTTCGTAGCTAAGATATGCTACATGCCACTTATGGTATTGCTTCAATGAGCCCACATATGATTTACAGGTTAACCTAGCCCTGGGTCTCAACTTGTCTTATTGTCAAAATAGCTAGCAGCTTCATTTGGAAACCACGCATTTCCTCCTTTTCCTCTCTCTGTTCTTTACCAGCGACCTCTACCTTTTCTTTTTCTTCCATATTATCTTCTTTCCAAACCTCTTCTTTCACTTTTTTACTTCGATTCTTCTATCTCAGTTGAACAAATAATCTTCAACCTACACAAACTATAAAGTTCTCAAGCTAAGATTTAGCCTTTTGATTTATTCTATTCCCCTAACAAACTTGAGTGAACTCTAAACCTGTTCTTGCGTGCGTTTAGGAGCAATGCAGCGTTGTAGCCATTGCAGGTTTTACAAACCTGCAAAGACTTATGATAGATATTTCTATAGTGGTAGAAAGAAATCCTGCCTTCAGTGTTTAGTATGTAACTAACATGAAATTATACATTCCCCAAGGAGTTGAATAGTACTAACAGAAACTAATTTTTGATATCAGGTGTGGCAGAAGGAAGGAAGGGTTTCGAAAGCACCTACGGGGCAGGCAGATGGCGGCCATGCAGTACTAACGATTATGCAATAAAGTGAAGGTAGGTAAAATTCTTACATGGAATTAATTAAAACTAATACCGAGGGCAGGACACGGGAATATGAACTTAAGAGGCTGTGTCGTTGTAGGCAAACAAAAGACATAGCTGACTTTGACTATGATAGGTTAGGACAATACCGGTTATCCTGTAGGACCTGCTTGGTGTGTATTAAAATAAAATTCTTTTGTAATTGAATTTGAAGTATAATTGTTTAATATGTTTTTTAGATAAAAATAGGCAGGGTTAAGCATAGAAGGTTTTGGAGAGGAGCAGAGAGTGATCTGCACCGAACTGGTTCCTGTTGGGAAAGCAGTAGGGGGTGGCGGTAGGCTGGGACAGGTACCTACCAATGTGATAGTGGTAGGGAGGAAAGACCAAGAAGTATGAGTGGAGATTACAGGTAGTAGACGTGAGGTCTGGGATAAGAGTATGGCTAATAGAACAAAAAGAAGTAGATAATATGATAGGTAGACAGAGGTGCAGCAGGTGTCGATGTGAGAAAGCTCATGTAGAGTTCGACGGTGATTCTGCTGGCAACCTAAGACGCTCCTGCTATGATTGCTTGGTCTGTATTTGCAATGGAACTGTTAATTTTATTTGTTTCAATAGTAATGGACAGCTAACTCTTTACCTCTTATACAGCAATAAAGAAGAAATACAAGGCAACAAGCACGGCAGAGTGCAAATCTTGTGAGGGAAATTCAAGTATCTGTCGCTTGGCGTGGGGTAGGTCAGGCGGGCGAAATTGAAGTAGCCAGTAGCCACCCATCTATCAAGGTTTGTAGGGAAAATGAAATATCAATTGGAAAACTTGGGGCAGATGCAGGCAGGGAAATTGGGACACCTGCTGGTCTGCTTAGAAACAATAAGGCTGTACAGCCATGATCAACATGTACTGCCTTTGTTGAATCGAGGGCATAATGGGCCAACATAACCTTGGGCGGATGGAGGTTGTCTACAGTGCATGCCATGCACTCCATTGGGCTTCAGAGTGATCTCAGAGAACGCAAAAAGGGCGCATAGGGACCTTTGAAGCCTTTTGCAACCCTGGGGATAGAATGGTAGATGGGCTTAGGACTTTGCCAGAAAACTATTGAATACCTTGATGACAGAGCAAAATGAGCGGTCAAGGTCATTCAGACGGGATATCTGTGTCTGTAATAGCCAGTTTGCCTTTACATACCTGCACTGTAACCATGATGACCTTAGCACTGCAATCGGCGACGGATTTCAATTATTCCAGATCCATTGTGCGGTTTATTACCATTAGGGACCACTGGTTGCCACTGGAGGTCGTGATGCCCTGTACTCAGAGATCTATTTGTATGATCCAGCTTTTGCAGTTTCAAGAAGGTCAGCAATAGCTCCAGAGTTAGATCAAGCATTGATTGTGTCCTTGACACAAATGCTAGATAAACATTCCCTCTTTATCAAGGTGTACCTTACAGCCTAGGAAAGGTTCGCATCGCAATCAGAACAGGAACCAAACCTATGCATCGTTCTTGTTCCACAGATGAGATTGGTGGTGGAAGCAGGAGCTGATATGCACCGTGAAAATCTTCCCACCGCGGATGAGGTCGCAATGATTCTCCACAAGGAATATGGCTAGGCAGGATTTAGAGATATCATATTGACTCAGCGGGTAGATGGAAAGGTCCTAAACACGGGATTTTCTACCATTAATCACAATCATGCCGCTTACTTGGCTTTAAGTTATGTTCTGTTTTTCCCATTTGGTGAACCTGGATGGTACTGGGGGAGGACCCTTACAAATTAGGATGGTACCAGGCAGAAAGTGAAGATGCCATAACGTGCATTCTACATGTTCCGCCTGCATACCAGGACCGATGAATCCTATACCATCATGCGTGGTCAATGGGTTTTGCAGATATTTGTGGTTGATGCTAGAGCTGTCTGTGACCAGAACAAGCTTACCTGGCTGAGGTCAAATCAGGGCCATTTAAGGACTGATTTGTACAATGGACTTGCCGATGTGCTACAGGCAGGTAATGTCAACCTCGAGGAGGTGGGAAGAAGAATCGTCTTGCCTTCAAGCTATGTTGGTGGAGATAGATTCATGCAACAATTGTATCAGGATAGTATGGCTCTGGTATGGCACTTAGGGTGACCATCTCACATTATTACATTTAGAGCTAATCTGAAATGGGTGGAGATTTACAAGGAGTTGCTTCAGGGTGAATATATTAGTGATCGACCAGATCTCCTGGCTAGAGTTTTTGATCTCAAGTGGAAGATCATTTGGATCAAATAAGAAATAAAAATATAGTGGGTGAATTGAGAGGATAGGTTTGAACAATCGAATATCAGAAGTGTGGTTTACCACACCTTTATCTTCTCCTGTTCTTGAAGTCCTGCCCTGAATTTCTTACAGTAGCCTATATTGACTGGTTTATTTCTGCTGAGCTTCCAACTGAGCATGACGCAAGTGGTCAGCAGTTGAAGGTTATTATAAAAAATTCAATGTTACACACTCAATGTGCAGGGGGAAATGGTCATGCCTTATGCATGAAGGACCTAAATCTTGCCTTTGTTTAAACCTGTCCTAAGGGCTATCCAGATGACTTTCAGCCAGAGACTATCATCTAGGAGAATGGATACCCTATATACCACCGCAGGGATACAGGAGATTCCTTTACTAGTCCTGTCCGTGGGTCTGCTGGTACCATTAGCGCAGTTATTGACAATCGTAGGCTGGTACCCTACAGCCCTTACCTTTATTTACATTACAACGCCCACATCAATGTGGAAGTTTGTGGATTTGTGAATGCTGTAAAGTATATTCACAGGTATATATACAAAGGTGGAGATAGGGCAACGGTGATAGTGGAATCGGAGCATGTTCAGATTAAGCCCTATCTACCGGGCGGTTATTTAGGTCCAACAGAGGCAGTTTAGCGCTTATTCCTATATGGCACACACGAGGAATAAGCACCGGTGACTCATCTTGCTCTAAGCCTGCCAGGGCAACTGGCTGTATACTTTGGTGCTGAAGAGGATCCAGAGCTCCTTCTTGAGCGTAGAGACCTCTATGACCACATTGATTGCCTTATTCAATCAGAATGCTAATAATGTAGCTGGAAGGGTGTACCTGTACCATGAGTTCCATGAGTACTTTGTTTATGTTCGCAAAGTTGGTTGGAAGAGGCGCCAGAAAGGTACCGCAGTTGGCAAAATATATTCAGCAAGTCTGTTTATGGGTGAGAGATATTATCTCTGCTTACTTTTGACTGTTATCAGAGGAGCTACAAGCTTGGAAAATTTGAGGACAGTCGATAGAAGAGTGTACCCGACATTTAAAGCTGCTTGTCTTGCATTGGGCATATTAGATGACGATGGAGAATGGGTTGCCAAGTTCAGGTAAGGTGCTGGGTTCATGACTGGCAAGGCTTTGCGCCATCTATTTGCTATAGGCTTGCAGCATAATACTATCACATCCACAATATTGATTTGGGAACTCTTTGCGGATTCCATGTGTGATGATTTGCTCAATCTGATAATAAGGGGGAGTGCCCAACTGCCAGTGGAATATGAGGAAATGGGCGCTAGACATCTTCTATAACTATGGATTGTACCTTATTCAAGATTATCTGAATGAATTTGCGAAGTACTTAGACGAGTATGAGTTGCCAAGCCCTTTCCTGGATTGGAAAAGGGGGATCAGAGGATGGCCAATCCGGTCATGCAAGAAAAGTTAGAATATGATGTGCAGGTGGAGCAGGATGTATGTGATTCTATGAGGGCAAAGCTGAACCTAAAGCAGACCAATTGCTTTCAGGTAATAGTGGAAGCTATAGAACAACGTGACCTGGATCCTCGCCACAATCTCCATTCTGGTTTCATTCTCCAATGCCCTGCTTGTGCTGGTAAAACATTTCTCTATAATTGTCTATGTAGTTACTTTAGAGCTAGGGGAAAAATTGTAATATATGTTTCATCATCAGGTATTGCAGCAAAATTGTTGCAAGGTGGTCGCACAGCATATTCACAGTTCAAAATTCCTTCATCAACTGCCGGAAGTTCTGGTTGCAATATTACTAGAAATTCACAATTGGCAGAAATGATTTGGAAGAGAGCCCTGATAATATGGGATGAAGTACCCATGGAGAACAAGGGCAGCTTTGAGGGGGTGAAAAGGACTCTGAATGACATTTGTATTGTCGATAGCGGTGCCCTGATTGGTGGCATTACCATAGTTTTGGGTGACGATTTTGCAAAGATTTTGCCTGTGGTAAGAAGAGGTTCTAGACAGGCAACAGTGCAAGCATGTATTAGACATAGTTCAATTTGGAACAGCTTGTACATATTAAAACTCAAGACCAGTATGAGAATTGCAGCAAGAAATAGAAATCAGATCTTGATTGATTTTCTCAAAGGTCTTGTGGCAGATCAAACTATGTATGGGAGGATCCAACTCCCTGCATTTATAGGAAGAGTGGAAACAGTTGATCAGCTCTGTGAGAAACTATTTCCCCAGGCACTATTACAAGAGGCTGTTGCTTCACATGGTGTTCTATCAGGAAGAGCTATTTTGGCTCTCAAGAATGACACTGTGAATGATTTCTATGACAGTCTTATCAATATAATGCCTGGTACAGAACACCGCTTTGAAGCTGTTAACAATGTTGAGTGTAGTGAAGATACTGTTTGCTGCATATCCATATGCGGTAGAATATCTACAGAGTATAAACTTGGCTTCAATTCCGCCATCATGTCTTAAGTTGAAGATTGGGGTTCCTCATATCCTCATATGGAATCTTAATCCCAAACATGGGATGTGTAATGGAACAAGAATGAGATTGGTAGGCATTAGGCGCAATTGTTTGCAAGTTGCCATTCTTGGAGGCAAGTGGGATGGAGTGATACGCCTCCTCCTGCGAATAAAGCTCACTACAACTGATAAGGATCTGCCATTTATTCTTGAACGGAAGCAGTTCCCACTATGTCTATGCTTTGCCATGCCGGCACACAAGTCTCAAGGACAGTCCCTACACAGTGTTGGTGTAGTTCTTCGCCCTAATGCATTTACTCATCGGCAGCTCTATGTTGCACTTTCTAGAGTAACTTCGCTTGATAAATTGACACTTCTCCAATCTAGTGTGACTCCTACCATAGCAGAAAATACAGTTTTTCCCGTGGGACTTTTATGAGTATACTAATGGAGCTTACTTGCCATTTGGAACGTCAGTCCTGGTCGAGCCTTATAGTGTTCCTATTATATTCCTACTTGACCATGTTGCTGTTGTCAGTACAGTTCGCTGTTAAAGGAAGATTTTTTTCTTCAATTTATGCCTTATATTATTTAGAATGATAAAGGAGAAGCATCAGAGTAAGCAAGCTATATATCTTTTGTACTAAATGTTCATTTGTTCCTGTGCAATGAAGACCACTTGTATTGATTTGCTGTAATTGTAAGATACAATTCCGCGGATTATTAAAGTTTCTTGCTTTAATATAGGCTAATCAGTTCCCAAGTTATAATACCCATATGCAGAAGGTGTACTCTATTTTGCATGATATATATGAGGTTCTACTCGCTCTGGTGTTTGCCCTGATTCTGATTCACGAAGAATAAAAGAAAGAACTATGCAGTTTCCCCTGCAAGGGTAAAAATCACCTTTTATCCATATAAATAAGGATATCTTTTCTTAACTTGATCCAAATCAAATATAAAAGGTCAAATGGGAACATGGTTTCATCTTTAGAAATAGAGCTGGAAATCCTGATATTGCAAGGTCTTCTGGGTCATGCAGACAGGTATTAAAGTTTTGATTTCCTATAAATATAACAGAATAGGGCTACTATATTGATCAATCAAGAAGTTTTTTTCTTGCTAACAAACAGATAGAATTACATACAGGAATGGACAAACAGGTGTCCTCCAATATTAACAAAGAACAAGTAATATACCATGAGAGCAGGAAGAGAGTTGGCACAATTATTGGCAATATGTAAATTAGTTAGTAGGGTATAGGGGTTTTTTGGATTATGATTTTTCCAAGAGGCTAACTGCGGGTTGAGGCTTGGTATATTGGGCAATAAAAGGTACCACAACTATGGTAACAAGCACCAATTAGTTCAACAACTACGAATTTCAATGCCAACTACCCATATACTAAATCAATTTCTCCAATTAACCAAAGGGCAAGCAATCCTCAAGGTGTCCAGGAAGAGGGCTCCTCCAAGCCGCAGTAAATGTAAAGTACTCACTAGGGTATAGGGAGTCCTCAGGATCTAAGTCTCTGAGAAGGGTAACTGGGGGGATGATGTATCTGATATTGGCCAATAAAAGGTGTTACAACTATGGTAAATAACACCAATTTTTGTACTAACACCAATTATAATACCAACCACAATAACAACTACGAGCTCCCTCATTTGAAAGAGGACAAGCAATCCTCAAGGTCACGAGGAAGAGGGCTTCTAGTCCTAGGGTACGGGGGTTAGTCGTAAGGACACCTGTACAAATACAGCCCGGACCTACTGAAAGTGATCTATGACCATCAAACTGAAGACAATCAATAGTACGCAAGGTAGGTACCATTTGTACAAAGGAACCAGCATAAACTCGAACTAAGAATAAAGGACAAGGAGATGACTATGAAGGAAATAACCTACCACCGCCACCACTATCAGGTAAACTTAATGATGCCCATAACCAACATGATGATTGTGGATTTAATAGTGACGGAGAGGATAGACTAGGGAGAAATGCAGGCAATCCGAATCACGATTCCCGGTTACCAACTATTCACAGAAACTATACAAGTGAGTACAGGTTAACAATGGCTATCATAGAATGTATCAGTGGACTCAGGAGATCAGCCAACCTAATAGCAGAACCACCTTACCCTTTAGAATAACATAACAACCAAGATGATCAAAACTGATTGACAGCCAGTGAAGACTGCTTCAATGGCAATACTACACAGTGGGAAAATTATGCACATCCAATACTGTTTGCTTTGAAGAGAACAAAGGTGAGCAAAGTGGCACGCTTCTTGGAGCAATACTGGAACTTGATATGTGGTTTGGGTACATATACTGGGACCTAGACTATACCCCTAGGATCGCCTTCGACATCAAATAATCAAGCCATCTATCAGCTAGGAGGAGGAACAATAGCTCAATAGGAAATGTCCCAAGTCATCTTCTGAGAGAAAATTGATACTTTTCTTATTCTTCTTGAAAACCTTAATATCAAGTCTGGTCTCACAGGCATTTCTTGGAGGGTACAGATGGAAAGCAAACTTCTTGAAGATATTCTTTGCCATTTATCTGATCTGAAGCTCTCCTTGTATGAGGAATTGATGGAAACTAGACCAGATGTTAGCAAAGAGGAATAGGAATTTCTGGAGCGGTTGATACTATCCAAAGGAGAAGCCTATTCTACTGGATCATCCAAACAAAAGCGTGATGAGTCAAATTAAGGGGGAAAATACCAAACAAGGATAAACTTACCAGCAACGAAGAAACAACCCTAGAGGATTGAAAATAGCTAAGTCAAATTCCGCGTCAAGCAAGGTGGGAACAACAGTCAAGTTGATAATATCGACTGGAAGAATGATCAAAAAGCAATCCAACAAGATGTAGTGGACAAGCGAAAGGCAGGAAAGGGTTGCAGTAATAGTACTTTCAACAACCACACCTGCCGAAAACATCGCAAGGACATTGTGGTAGCAGGAGCTTTCGCTGAGCAAAGAACGAAGGACTGACGGAAGTTCCTTGACACACCACAGATAACAACCCTCATGATGAGTATAGCCCAACTTCAGGTCAACCATATCCAAAGTGAACTGGCACCTCTGTTATAGGAATTAAGGGACATCATAATGTCCTGATGGCACCAACTGCGAAAGCGAAAGGTTGTTCTACGGACTAAGAAATTGTGGACTGGAATCAATATATGGAATTCCTCTTTGGCTAGGGTGATGAGTAGAATGGAGGAAGGAATAACAACACTTTTAGCAAAAGGCTTTAGTTGACCCACCCAGCACCCTCATCAGCAGTACCGAAATTTGCTAGCAAATCAATATACTAAAGTAGACAAAACAATACTTCTGAGGCAGTCAAAACTGCGGAATGATTACTGCTAGCCTTGCAGCCCCACAAGACCACGGACTCTACATTCCTGAACTCATTAATTCTACCCTCAATGAGGATTGAACGCATGACTATAGTAAGAGTTTCCGAGGGCCAACCGAACTCTCTATTGCTAGACCATCGGAGGCCAACTTAAAATCAAAAGTGTTGCAACAACACTTATCGCAATAATTATCAACAAAAATTTCACCAGTATTTCCACCTTAGGATGACATATTCCAACTCTGGAAAGGGCTACTATTTACCGAATTTCCTCCTCTTTTAGAAAATAAAATTTATTTTACAAAATTATTACTCCTTTAGGAAATTATCCTTGTAGGGAGAAAGACTTGTATATTTTTTCTTCATTGCATTATGATGGCTTTATACAGGTTTCTCCACGATTAAAGCGGGTTTTGATTTTTCAACTACGCTTTAGGCCAAGGTAAAGAGTACTTGTAGTGAGCCTGTCAGGATCTTGATAATTAAGTATTTGTTTAGTTCGTCTGAGGTAAGGTCTATGGTCGAAACAAGTCTGGTGGTCCAACAAACACCCAAGTTAAACGACAATAATGTATTCTTAGTATGGACGAACTGAAAAAATACCATCGCAGACGTGACTCAAGATCATAGAGGATGCATGCAAATTTGACCAATAGAGTGAAGGAAATGCATATATATATATGTATAGAATACGATATCACGTAAGCTTCATTTTAGACTCAGAATCTGAGATTTTTCATATATATCAAACTTTAATTAACATATTATATATTCTTTTCTAATCTCGACAAAATCCTACCTCCATTTCAGACTTTACTGGAGACAAACTATGTACATGAAGCAACTAAATCCTTCTTCATTAGATAGAAATTGAAAAAGAGAATCATTTATCGAAGATTGTGTGAGAAATCGGACTTAATAGTTATTATGATTTAATTCCTTTAGGATAGTGGAATGATGAAATTCCAATCAAAGGTATTCTTGATCCAGGAAGCAGGGGTTTTGTGGATCCGAGATGTCAACTTGATGTCTTGCGAGAAGATGAAGGAATATCAATAGAGTAGGAGGAGGAAGTTCTGCAAGATCCTAATGCAGTAGTTATTTGTAGAATTGCTCTGGTATATGATAAGGAAGAAGTAATCCTAGAAACACTACCGCTGCAATACATTAACAACCAGGTTCCTTTTCTACTGTTAACAGCAGGTAAACTACCTATCCATCAAACCTTCAACAATAGCATTGTCCTCAACCCCAATACTCGATCACAGTTAAGACCAATCTACCCCCTCTCAGGAAAAGAATTGTGAGTGCTCCGAACATATCTCTATGATATGATAAAACAAGGTAAAATATCTCTTGTCAAATCAGCGGCAGGAGCACCAATACCCTTTGTTTACAAACCACGGGGAACACTCAGAATGGTAGTAGATTTCTGAGGGTTGAACTAATTCACATTGTACAATTATTATCCACTACCTCTTTTACAAGAACTACGCAACACTGTTGAAAGGACTACAATTTTTAGGAAACTGTAACTCAAGGACAATTATCACTAGATCCGTAAATGGAAGGGCAATGAATAGAAAGAGCTTACGGCAGACGGTACGTCTTATATGCTTAAAGTTTAATACAGTTTGGTCTGACAAGTGTTCCTGCCACCTGTTAGGCAATAATGATTATAATTTGTGTAAGACTTCCTTGATGAAGGAGCAGTACTATACAGTCACAATATACTTATATATTCTAAATCTGTGAAGGATCATGTTAAACAGGTGAGGAAAGTCTTGGAAAGAGTGCAAGAATACAGAATGGCAATCTTGTTTACAAAAAACAACTTCAATGTGACATTAGGGGAGTTCATGGCCTGTATTGAGGGTATTGATGGAGTCACTAAGAGTGGCCTTAAGGTAGAATCTATCAAAGCCAGGATTCCACATACCTCGGTCAAATAAACTCTAATATTTCCACATGTTATTAACATCCCATGACGATTCAATAACAATTTCTCCACACAATTTGCTGCAATCACAGATTTGCTCTAGGGCAACACTAAGTATTTTCCTAGGGGAGAAAAACTACTACATGCGTTTGAGGAGGACAAACTTAGGTTCATCACAGTACTGATATTATATCACTTCTATCTAGACAGGGGAACCGTACTGTAAAAGGATGTTCAAGATTAAGCCTTGGGATGTGTATACTGTCAATACGTAGACAAAAAGCTAAATCCGTTTGCATTCTATTATCGAAAATTAATACCTAAAGTATGCTACGACTAGTTTTATGAGAATGAATTGTTGGCAAAATTGGTTGCGTTGGAAAAATAACAATACTACCATGCTGGAATGGATGAACTATTTATCATAGATACCGATCATTAAAATATGTAATACTGTCTCACATGAAAGGCCTGGTTGGCTGGATTTATAGGTTGAGTACAGAAGTATACAGATTTTAATTTTAAAATAATAGACCAACTCAGAACTAGAGGAGGCAAACCAGATTCTTTAATCAAGTGGTCAGAGTACCACTCTGTGGAGGTAGCTGAGCATGCCAAGGAGGCCATACTTCAGTCTTTACACTTTGAAGACCTCAAAGTTGACCAAAATTTATTTGTCATAGTTATATGGGATAAGGATAACTCGGAGCAGCACAAACAATGGTTGCCTCAAGAGGAGTGGAACAACAAAAAAACGATTGAAAGACTCTAACTGTAAACAAGAATCTTGACTCCAGGTACCAAGGTAGGCTCAGGTCATGACCTATACAGTACCGAAAACAAAATGGTTGCAACCTATAGGCAAGTTGCTCATAGTAACAGGATTACCTATTGGAATACCAATTGGAACCTGTGCACGTATTGTACGATGCAGTGGATTGGCAGTTGAGCGTGTTATTTCTAGTGAAGCCAGAGTAGTTAATATGGCCTATAGAGGAGGGGTTAAGGTCCTCGTAGTGAATACTGCGGACAAAATCTTTGAGGTTAACATGGGAAACCATATAGTTTAGATAATCATGGACAAGATTGATGAGAAAGAACTTCATGAGGTGATGAAATTTGATTATAGTGCACACGCACCCAAAGGCTTTGGCTGTTCAAGCATATAGTTGGAAGAAAACCAACTACAATTATGTTCCCTACATTCCGTGGGAGAGCACTCATGTCTTTACCCAACAGATATTACCCTACACCAATTTGCACTAAGGGGTAAATGCTAATCTCTAATACAATTATTGCTAAGTGCTGAGTCAAGAAATTTGATATTCAATTCCAGGTACGGCAATGAAAATGGGAAAAAAGGATCCAGATTGGCTTCAGAGAAAGAAGGAACTAATAGTCAACTGTAAGATGGAAAAGAAATGCCAAACAATGGAGACTAATGCATAGAATTCTCTTTTATAAGTACGCCTATATATTCCTCCACGTGAAACCCTATTGACCGATATTGCAAAATGCTGTCATGACTTTGAGATTTCCACAAACATTGGCCTAGAAAAGACTCTGCAAATTATTACAAGAAACATTCACTAGAAAGGAATTACGAAATGTATAAACTAATATATACGGTCTTGTACCGAGTGCCAAAAGGCTAAGCTACCAAGACACACACACTTTGGAATTTTGAACCACTACAGGTCCTATTTGCTGCTTGGGCATCTACCTCAGTCGATTTCATCACACAACATCCTTAATCTGTAGGATACAGCCAGATCATAGTTGTAATCGACGGATTTAGTAAAATGCCACACTTTATCGTATAGGAGGAAAACATAATAGTTAAAGACGTTGCCAATGCTTTGTTCAATGAATTTTGCATAGTTTAAGGGTTACCATCAGAAAATTATCTCTGACATTATCAAAAAGTTTGCAGGTTACCTTTGGGAATCTTAGTGAAAGACATTAAGTATCAAAAGGTAAATATCTAGAGCTTAACACCATCAAACTGATCAACAAAGGGAATATGTCACCCAAGTGCTAGGAGGCTACCTTAGGATATTTGTCAACTACAAGCAGGATAACTGGTACCATCTACTGCTGTTAGCTGAATATGCTTATAACAACACGGTAACAAGCGCACATGGAACAACTCTGTTCTTTGGAAACTATGGTTACCATACACATACCTAATTAAACAAGGAGAAAGAAGCTCAATATCAAGTTGCAACAATGGATCCTCACTGGATGAAAATCATACATGAAAAGGTATAGAAATCGCTTGAAAAGACTCGTTATGGGGGGAACAAGTACTATGACCGAAATGTATGCAGTCAACGATATATTGAAATTGGAGACTTGTTTATACTAAATGCGAAGAATATCCTTACCAAGCGACCGTCAAAGTAGTTAGCAGCAAAGGTATATGACCCATTCAAAATCCTAGAGCAATGTGGAAACCTAGCCTACAAAATTAAAATATCGGAACAACAGAATATCCATCCAGTTTTACATGTATGGCTACTCAAGGTATACTAAACACAGTTTCAGCAGAGCCTAGACCAATCAGGCCTGGCACCAGAAAAAGGAGAAGGTCATCTCGAATGGGAGATGGAAAAAATCCTTAAGAGTGAAATCATGTCTTATCCGCAAAGATTCACAGTACTCTTATGAATGATGCAAGAACTTTTTTCCTTTGTCAAGTAGAGAGAAGGTTCTGAAGATGGGGACACAAGGGAACGACCAGAGCACTTGGAGATTGTCTAGAAGTTGTAGAAGATTTTCATTGGGAAAATCCAAAGATGGGAAGGTTGAGCTAAGTAGTATCTAGGGAAAGGTTTTTCCTGCTGTGGCCATGTTATCCCAGAATGTTTTTTAACCCTACCAAATTAGTACTAAAATGATATAAGGCTTTGAAACAGAGCGAGTGAATGGGAAGCTGATGATCAACATATGCGATATAGTATTAGACTTATGGGTCTATAACAAGATATGCTGGGATATAGTGCTGGGAGGTGACTATAATGACTACAACTCAGGTTGCCAAGCAGTAGAGTCCAATTCAGACTACTCAGCCTTGATGAAAGAAGATAGAGTAATTTGTCATAGTGGATATATTACATAATCTAGATTCTGGAACCTCTGAATGCTTTCTGCACATGAGTGGATATATCCATGAAAGATTACTATTCAGACTGAGCACCGGGTATTCTGTAAGAGGTTCGCAATTATCAGGAATCAAACTGAACTTAGTTTATTTGATAAAGAGATTGATTGCTATCAACAGGTTGAGTGCTTGACACCCATAAAGCAATAGAGAGACTGGGGGATCATTTGCTGTAGTGGGGTCAGAACTATTCATGGTCTAACTCTGCTCAGACTTATTAGACAATGGCTGAAGTCACCATGGATACATCCTATATGTGGCCAATAAATGTCTTGGGAAAAGTACATATATAGTCATAAGTCCGCATAGTTAAGGCATTATCATGTAACGAAGAAAAGCCTTTAATAATATAACAAGTTATTAACAGACAAATAATTCTTAGTGCTATTGAGAAGCATAGTTCCATTTTACCTACACTGAAAGGGGGCTTTCCTGACAGTTAGCCAACCTTCTTGATACGAGCACGGCATAGGTAATTCACCACAACCGAATTGCCTACCCTGTAACAGATTTGACCACGCCTATTTAGGATTGCTCTGCGCCCCCCGTACTAGCATAGCAGGGGATGACACACTGCGCTCCGATATCGCTTAGCCTCACTCCTTCCAGAGTGACTTGTCATATATGGTTACTAATCGACTGCTCGCTTTCCCCGCACCCACTGTTCCTCTTGCTATATGACTGTGATTTGTGCCTCACTGTCCTCCTGGTCGCCCTGCCTTCTGCTCTCCTCCCACTGTTCAGTCTCCAGCCCTGCTTCCTCTACCTCTTGTGCCTTTCTCCTGCTCTAATCGCCCACCGGTCACCTACAGCCTTGACCCCGTCCGTTCCCAGTCATCTGATAAACAGGACCGCTGCCAGCCACCAGGTTTTCGTTGGCTTGACTGGAGGGCGAAAAGGTAATGGCAAGGGTATGGCAGCTTCTGCTAGACCCTCTACAGTCAAAGTTGCCAAGGCTTCCTGTCCCCTTCCTGATAGAAACGAAGTATCTCTGCCTCCTCAGCCTGAATCCTAACGCTGTTTTTACCCTTCCCACTCCTTACATTCGTTTTGAATATATGCTCGCACTATCGCTGGCCTTCTGCCTGACCTTGCCACCTCAGTCCTTGAAGTGGATAATTGTTCCTAGAGCCGTTCCTTTACTGCAATTGTTAATAATCAAGGCACTGTTTCTCTCTATGGCGGTGACCTCACTGTCCCTGCCCACTTGTATGCCTATTACTTTGACATCAGCTGTCTTCGCCTCAACCAGGCATTCCCAGTTAGGCAAAATACATGGCTTGGCTTTCGTACGGCCTATAAAGCCAGATAGGTGGTCCATAACTGTCCCCTTGGTCTACCAACCTGATCGTTACAGCTCACCCCACAGCTCTTGAAAGCTTCGTCCCCACAATTCTCCTCTTTGTAGAGCACTGTAGGTCCGAGCGGGCCTTCTCCTCCATCACCTAGACTTAATGATTCAACTGCCTTAGGTTTGGCCATGTTGGTCACGGGTGCAAGATTGGTCACCCTGTGTGCCCATTGTATTCTCTACGCTACACTACAACAAAACACCGCTGCCCCAATACCTCCTTCATGGAGGGAGGCAACCTTAAACCAGTCCTTAACTCCAGTGTCTCCTCTCCTGCCAGGTGTGCAAATGGTAGCAGTAATCATACTGCCAGCCACCCAGACTGCTCTTACCTCCCCACTCTTGAAACTCTGACAGCCCTTGCTGCCCAGTCACGCCCCAATTCCTCTTACCAACTGGATTCCATGCACCTTGCCGGGGATGCTGGTTCCTTGAAGGGGCCCCCCGATGCCTTTCCCCTCATAGGAGCTACTGTTCCTCATGCCACTCATTCCCTCGATACCGTCTTTGACTCTAAAACTCCACCGACTTCCATGACTTCCAGAACTCTCCTGTCAGGCCTCCAATCCTACATTGCCCCTTCCTCACAATCTTCTTCCCAGCCCAAGCGTGTCCACTCAATGCAGGTTGGCGTCCCCGCATTGAATGTGCCCCCCTACTCTTTCCTGTCCGCCTGCTACACGCTCTGCCAGCTTATGGCTGACGCTTGCTCAGCCTCCTCTCCCTCTACTTGCCACTCAGTTCTTTACTTCATTCAAGACAACAGCCTTGGGAGCTGAGTTGTATTTCTTTGCTTATTGAATCCTTTGCTGGTATGTCCCTTCCTCCTTCTGTGGTTTGCCAGCAAGTTCCCCCTGGGTATAGGCATCGCCTTCCTGCATTCCATGAGTTTTCTATCCTTGCTCCTTATTGGCTCTTCTCTGGGTACCTTAGGGTTGCTTTTTATGTGTCTGCTGCATAATTAAAGTCCGCCATCATCCTTCCTATCGTCTTTGATAGGCGGAATATCATGGGCTTGGAGTTCTACTAGTGTTCAATTGATTTTATATTTTCCTTCACCTGTTTCCACATCCTGAAGTTCTCTAGTACATAGGTTTCGCCTTCTTCACCTTGTCGTATACCCACCCCCTCAGTTATATTTTCCTTTGTTGACTATCCTGTACTCACCTGGGGAGATTTCAACATTCATCTTCTGACTGCCAACCCAATTTGGGAGATTTCTCAACAGGAGCTCACTGCGTCTTCCCCCTACGCCCATAAAGCCTGTAAACTATTCTTCTCACTTTTTAACACTACTGGTGTCTTCATAAAGTTGCACCTAGTTGGCTTTGCATCCCCATTCATGATTGAAATTGCTTTTGTGTACTCTAGCCTCTCCGGTTCAATTGAGTTTTGGGACACCCCTTACGGTCCACTGGTTCTGACTATGTGCCCATCACCCCTACATAATCCAAGCCTTCTGGGGGCCCAACAGCCCCTGCCCCTCACTGGGATTTAACTGAGGGGCCTGACCTGGATGAGAAGTTAAAGCTCATTTTCCGTCTCTGATCTCCCCTTGCTCCCTACTTCCTCCTCTTTTCTGTATCTGGTTTGGCCGTAATTCCAACTGCCAGTCCTCCCTTCCCTGCTACCACACTTGGGTCTCCCAACCCTCACTCCACAATAAACCCTGGTGGTCCCATTTACTATATAACTTGTTCAAGGAGTTTCACGTTCCTTCAACTATTGCCAGGTCGCCTCGCTATCTACCATTTGCACGGGATGCAGCTCGCGTCTCCAACCATGGGTACTTCAAAGCTATCAAGGCCACAAAGAAGGTGCACTCGTCTGACCTGAACCTGGCTTCCACTCCTAGGACTATCTGGACTTCTAAATGGCAAGGTCTTGGTGGCTCATCCCTGAGTTCCCCTAACTCCAACAGGCCATAACCTCGTAAGGTGTGAATCTGGCCTACCTAAATAATTTTTTATTCCCCCTTGGCCCTTGGTGTTCCAGCCGATCCATACATCTTTGGAATTGTGCGTGGTCCACCTAGACCCTTGAGAAAGTGGTATCCAACCGACTCGCTGTTCTTCCTCTTCTGAACCTGGTCCAGACATGGTTCCCACCTCAGTCCGAAATATTATACCTTCAACTAACTCCCTTAACCACTCTTGCCTGCTTGGCCTGCTTCTACAGTTTGGCTTCCATCTTCAATCCTTTCATATAGCAAATAGGGTCATCTTGGATCAGGCTGGCAAGAACTCCTACTAGTCCTGGTCCTTTACCGAAATATTGGTCTCATTTAGGCTCTGTCTATGTCATGATTGCCGACCAAGCAAGGTAGGATTTAACATGACTCATAGTAATGACTCATAAGGCTGTCAGATGTTGCATTAGGACTCTGGTGTAGCTATAGGGTTTCACATGATATATACTAGTGCAATTATTGTTATATTGTGATTGCGTCAATGTGCGCAGAACCCATATTGTAAGTCATATGATGTAATGATTTTTCCACATTCCTCATTTTATGAGTTATGGGTTTCATACCTAGGACCACTTTGGGGCACATGACTTGTCTTATGAATTTTAATTGGGTTGGTATGTAGTGCAGTTCACTCTTTGAAGTCAGCTGATGAATTTCATAGTATGAATCTACATGAGTAACCAGGGTTAGGGTTGTGGGAAGAGTGCCCCCATATGGACCTCTTGGCAGCCTCTAGCTAGGAAAGGGTTTTCGACGCCATATATACCAATACATGCGAGCTTTGAATCTTCAACTGTGAAACTACTATAAAAAAATAAAAAATAAAAAATAAGAAGCCAGTAGTGAGGACCCTACACCCAGCCATCTCAGTTCTTTCCTATACAATTACTTAACCTTTTTACCTCTGCTCTCCTCAATTGACGTAGAGCGATAGGAACCATAGGGTTTGGCTATAAATACACCTTAGGCATATGCCCTATAGCAGTAGTGGACCTCCACCTAGTAGACCTCGATGCTATAGATCTCCTACCTGAGTGGCTAAGATTTGCACCATGCTCCATACCACACTTTAAGGACAGCCTGGTCATATTCATCCAATCCATAAACTAGTAGTTAACTCTTACAAGTCAGCTAACAGTATAGGACTGTAATATTGGGATGTTCAAAAGTGTATGGGCACGATCTTATATCTATCGGAATATACTAACGCAATATTAAGTGAGTATTACGGGCACGCCTTGATGAGAAGAGATAGATATATGAAGGTGGATTGGTAGGTAGTCTGTTCCTTGTTCATCTAAGCGAGAAAAGTAGGCAGTAGCCCCTATATATAAAAGAGTGCGCCCTCCTGTTATCTAAATGAATATAAAATGGGAAAAATATAAGTACGAACGTGTTTTACCGAAATGTCAGTAGGAAAAACATATGTGCGAACGTATTTGACCCTGAAAACCTGCCAAGAAAATCCCAAAAGTTAATATGAAACTATAGTGGTGTGAGGGGTTTCGTTATGGATGATAAGACATAAAGGACGGAATAATAACCGTTAAAATACGTAATAAGCAAGCGAAATAATCCGAATACCAGATAAAGAAATATACATAAGAATCCTTATCGTAATAATGAAATATAACAGAAATAAACGCACAGTATGTCCTAGCTGTAGTAATGTATGCGGTGTAATAAGAATTGCCGAAACACTAACCAAGTAAGAGAATATGCGATATATTCTAGGAAATATTCATATAAAAACGAATAAGAAATTTCAACACTTCCCCTCATTATCTACAGCCCAGAAGTCCCATCAACTGTGTCTGTGCTGGTTTGGTTAAGATTTTGGTGCAGATATCAGCAAGGTTTTCTGACGACACAACTTTTGTAAAGTGAACGAACCGCGGTCGCGTGCTTCTCGTATTTTGAGAAAGTGTACATCGATGTTTTTGGTACGTTCATTGAGTAGATGGTTTGTCGTAAGAATATTAGCGCCGGTATTATCTGCGTGCAAAGCGAACGTTAAACTTAGTTGAATATCTTTGAGGCCTTTTTGGAACGATTGGATTTGTGGCGTAGCCTGTGACATAGCAACATATTCCGGTTCGGTAGTAGATGTAGCGATGGATGCCTGTTTCTTGGATCGCCAGGAAATCCAAGAACCATTTAAGATAACAATGTATCCTGAGAAGGAGCGGTGGGTATCAAAGCAAGCGGCAAAGTCTACATCAGCATAGACATCGATAGCGGGAGTTGCGTTGGTTGGGTACTGGTAAAACAAACCTATATTTTACATTCCAGTAAGCTAACGAAGGACGTGTCTAGCTGCCTTTACGTGTGCTTCAGATGGGTAAGAAGAACATTGAGAAATTAATGAAATCGTATACGAGAGCTCGGGTCTTGTGCCAATGGTGATGTACATAAGTGATCCTATAACCGATTGGTGAATGGAGGGATCTGGTATCCACAAGTCTTCGGTCCCTTTCGTAAGTTGAATGCATTTTAGTAAAGGGGTAGAAACGGAATGCTAGTTTTCCATGCCATATCGTGGAGGACTGACTTGATGTATATTTGCTAGGTAAGATGTATGCCGTCTGTTGTATACGTTATGTGCAAGCCGCGTAGGAAGTTAGCTTCCCCTAGGTCAGTGATCTTGAATACCTTTTTCAGGTCTTTTATCAGAGATGTAGCGTGGGGGGAGTCGGCTGCGTGTATGGCAATGTCGTCAACGTAAACTAATGCGTAGAGGTCGTGTTTAGCATGGACGAAAATGCATGTGTCGAGGGCTGATGTCGTTAATCCTTTGGAGCTTAAGAATTTTGCGATGAGAGCATACCATTCATTCGCAGATTGCTTAAGTCCAATAAGATATCCATGAAGTTTCCATACTTTTTCTCCATCACGGTACCCAGGTAACGGTCGTAGGTAAACTTCTTCTTTGAGTTCGCCATAGAGGAAAGCAGAATTGACATGGAACTCTCGCGGTGACCATTTGTTTTTGGCGTATATCGCCGGGAGGAAGCGTAGAGATTCATAATAGAGGACAGGGGCGAATGTTTCTTCGAAGGCGAAGCCAGGAATTTGTGAAAACCCTTTGGCAACGGCTCTTGTGTGAAACCTTTGAAAGTCCCCTGTGCATTATGTTTAGTCTTGTAAACCCACTTACTAACGATTATCTTTCTTCCTATCAGTCTCTCAACAACATCAAAGGTTTCATTCCTTTTTAGCGCATTAATCTCGTAAACCATCGCTGTGCTCAGCTGTTCCTTAAGCGTACTGTTAATCGCTTGGTGATACATGGTGAGATCCTCATCCGGTAGTTCAGTAGCATTTCTGCCAAAGCGTACCTGTGGGCGTGAGATTCGGCCTGACCTTGTCCATGTGTCCGGTTGCTCGTCTGATAGGTCCTCATGTTTTTGAGGTTGTTGTTCCAAGGGAGCAGGTTCCGGAGTAGGTGACGGTGTGTTTGGCCGGTTGTAGTTCTCTGGGTGTGGAGGTAATGGAGGAGGATGGATTTCAATCGCCGTTGTGCGGTTGGTAGGTGTCGTACTCGGGTCCAATTCTAAAGTCTTACTGTACGATTGCAGGTCTATTGGAAAGGACGGAGGATGGACGGTCGCAAATTGGGATTCCGGAGCAGGTGTTGTACTTGGCACTTCCGCTTGTTCAATCGTTTTAGTGTTCCAGTGTACCTGTCGTGTTTCGGATATCTTATGTTGCGAGGGGATGTCTATCCGGTTTACCCAGTCAGAGGCAGTGTATCCAACAAGATAGGCTTCGATCGCCCGTGGCTGTAGCTTCGTTGCTGGTTTTCTGGTCTACTAAGGTATGTGGACGAAGCATTAGGTCACGTATGGGCGTAGGTGGTTGATCAATGGCTTTTGGTTGTAGATAGATATATAGGGCGTTGATCCTCCTATATATCGGTTGGGAAGACGGTTTCTGAGGTATACGGCAGTTGCGATTGCTTCTGCTCAAAGTCGTAGAGTTAAACCTTTTAACATCGACCTAGTGGTGGTTATTATGGTCCTATTATACCGTTCAGCAACGCCGTTTGATTCATGCATGTAGGGTGGAGTTTTGTCATTTAGTATTCCATGCGCCTGAAACAGGTTTAGCATTTCATAGTTCACGTATTCACCACAGTTATCAGTTCTGAATCATTTGATTATGGCGTTATCTTGGGTTTGTCGCCCCTGGATGAACTGTTTGAAGACTTTTAACATATCGGATTTTACCTTGAATGGGTAAATCCAGGTGTATCGTGTGGAGTCATCAATGAAGGTGATATAGTACCAAGAATTACCAAAGGATGGTATTGAGAATTTTCTGCTTAAGTCAGACTGAATTAACTCGAAGGGGCTTTGGCAAAGGTGCTGTGTTGGTTCTGGTTTTCGTTTGAACGACTTTGAGGTAATGCAACTTTTGGATTGCCAACCTGTAGGAACCTTAGGGATATGGGGTGCATCAGAGTATTTGTCGGAGCGAAGGTAGGCTGCTGAGGGATGACCCAAGGCTTCATGCCACTCCTGATAGGTCATGTTGTATGCCTGTTCCTTTCTTTCCTGCATGACATAATCTTGTCCGTCAAGCTTGCCCCATAAAACCTCTATGTTCTCTCCCATGACATACATGTCCTTCCCTGAACTGCGTAAAGAAAACCCTTTTCCCAAAGAAGCGATAGCCTGCCACGATAACAAATTGCATTGACTCAACTTAGGAACCCTGAGAACACGTTGAAGAAAAACAGGAGATACATGGCCATTAGACGTTTTGGCCGTAAGCTTAACTGTTCCATGGCTGCATGACTCTATTACAGAGTTATCGCCTAACTTGATGTTTCCTTTTTCTGGTTCAAAGTTTATAAGAAGGTCTTGGTTACTTGACATATGTGAGCTTCCGCCTGTATCGATTACCCAATTGTGTGGGTGAGGGGTCTTTCACGTAGTGGTAAGGGTTGAGGATGTACTGACCAGTTTAGATGTCTCTTACTTTCCGATCTTGGCGGTGTCAATCGTAGTCCTTCCCTTCCTCTTTTTGTTATCGGTCTTAAGTTTCTGACACTCTTTCCAAATATGCCCTTCATTGCGTAAGAGGGGTAATGCTTTTTGCAGTATGAGTATTCCTTGGCTGTGACCGATGTGCTATTTGCCTTTCATGAGGGTTGTTCCTTCCCTTTTCCTTTGACAGTTGTGGTTTTATACGCCTTGTCTTCTTCAGAGTTAACCGAAGTTTTAAGGTCCAACAACCTGTTATACACATGGTTGTAGGTAAGGTCCTCCTTGGTTTGGAGGTTGTCGACGATGATGTTCATCGACTAGGGAAGGCAACGGAGAAGGACAGCAGCTTTTGCTTCTGATGACACGAATACCGTCTTAAATGCAAAATGTAGGGAGTAACGGTCAAATTCGGTAGCAGAGGTGCAACGGTGTTGGATGGGATTCCAGACGGTGTCGAACTTGCCGATGTGATCCGCGATGGGTTCAGACGACACGTATTTGGTATCGTCAACAGCGTTAACTTAGTCGAAGAAGGAGAAGGTCTTTTCTCTGTCCAATTTATCCAGGTACACCACCCAGATTGCGTGCGGTGTTGTGTGGGTTGCCCAGAGGATGAGCCATTTTGTATCAATGGTCTCGACGAAGTAGGCCGATGCCCACTGGTAGCGATCGCGAATTTCATCTATAGGGTGAACCTTCGTCAGATCCCAGTCTTAATCCCGTATTTCATCGGGGATGGTTTCCTTCCTTGCACAATGTCCCAGCGGTTGAACAGTCTGAGGACGTAGTCGGAGATGTCACGCCCTGTGCGTTAGGTCTCTAGCCTAGTCAGCTTTGGGATGGAGCTGAGTTTGTAACTGGGTGTGAAGCCGCGTTTAGAGTTAATTGCATGTGTCCGTGCCCTTTGGTCAATGGGCAGAGGGGTTACTGGGGGATTGTCTGGCGAAGGTTCAGGGACGGTGGTTGAGGCTGAGGCCATAGTGGATTTTGGTTACACAAGTTGTGTTCTTCGATTTGTCCTCTGTGGCCACACACCCCCTATAAGTCCACACAACTTTTATCAAGACTCTGAAAGCAACTTGTTCACCTATCAAGGATTTTCCTGGGAGTGTCCACCCTCAGATGTGTTAACTTCCAGGTAGTTGATAAAGTGTGCGGGGCAGTAGTGGGTAACGCTTGCGCGCACGAAGAGAGGAAAAAGAAGTAGACGGAGGCAAACTTTGAAAAGAGCTTGGTTAAGTAGAGGTTAAGGCCGAGAGTGTTTCGCCGAGACATGTGTAATGCCGAGGCCGAGAATGTTTGGTTTCTTCAAGAAGGAGCGTTTTGTCTGTTCGATGTTTCGTGCCGAGAAATAAACTTTACCGAAATTTGTTTTTCAGAGTATTATTCTGGTCAGAAATGTGGATCGATGGCAGGAAAGGTTTTACTTTATTGACTGTGAGGTGTCAAGGTCTGTTCGAGGGTGTAAATGTATATCTTAAAGATATAGGAGGCCCGGGCCCATAACCTGTTCAAATGTCTATGGGCACGATCATATACCTATCGGAATATACTACCGCAATACTAAGTGAGTATTGCGGCCACGCCTTGATGAGGAGAGGTAGATTTATAAACGTAGATTGGTAGGTAGTCTGTTCCTTATTCTTCTAAGCGAGAAAAGTGGGTGGTAGCCCCTATACATACAACAGTGCGCCCTCCCGTTATCTAACAGAATATAAAATGTGAAAAATATAAGTACGAACGTGTTTTACCATAATGTCAGTAGGAAAAACATAAGTGCGAACGCATTTGACCCTGAAAACCTGCCAAGAATATCCCCAAAGTTTATATAAAACTAAAGTGTTGTGAGTGGTTTCGTTGTCGATGATACGACATAAAGGACGGAACAATAACCTTTAAAATCGGTAAGAAGCAAGCCAAATAACCCGAATACCAGATAAAAAAATATACATAAGAATCCTTATCGTAATAAAGAAATATAACAGAAATAAAGGCAAAGTATGTCCTACCGGTAGTTATGTATGCGGTGTAATAGGTATTGCTGAAACACTAACCAAGTAAGAGAATATACGATATATTCAAGGAAATATTCATATAAAAAGGAATCAGAAATTTCAACATGGGTTGCCTCACCTAAGCAATACCTAACAACAACATGTGGAACTTTACTGAGAGTGACATTGACCTCACTGAGGTAGATATCGATACTGCAACCCACAGTCCGGAACTTGAAGACGCACTAAGCACAAACCTCGCAAGAAGTGAATGACAAAGGATTGCAAGTGCAATCACACCTGAGGCTGCCTTACCAGCCGGATCCTTAAAACCTGTAACACCAATACTATTTAAGAATGTGTATTGCACGACCAGCAACTGCTAATGCTGGAGTTGGAATACAACTAGAAGGATTCACAACTGCACAGTTCTACAAATTCCCAAACATAGTAAAGAAATTGGCGAGAAATAGCGTAGGACCGGATCAAGGTTGAGACACCCCATACCTTCCATGGAATAAAGACCAAACTAGTAATCTTCCTAGTACAATGCTAATTATGCATTGAAGAGACACGAGAAACACAGCATATAGAACACATTACCATTTTCAAGATCCTGCTAATCCACGCAGCAGTAAGCTGGATAACTCCATTTGCAGAAGGACACAAACCAGAGAATTAGGCTACCTATCAGGAATTCATTGTAGCCCTCCGAGACCAGTTTGGTAATGTGGGCATAGAAAATGCAGCTCGGACAAAGCTCAACCACCAAAAATAAGGCAAGGAACTAGTTACTAATTACAGGAATGACTTCGTCCGGAGAGCCCCAGAGGCGAATGATAAGGTTGGATTGTTGAGAAGCTAGTTCGTAGAGCAATTATCCAAACGCTCTAAAATGCATGCGCAGGGGACCACATTGTGGCTAAAGATTTCGATGCCCTTGTAGCGTGGGCAATTGAGAAAGAAAACCAGATCAATATAATGAAAAACCTTCTAGGGATTAATATACCTTTATCCGACAACAGGAAACGCCTAGGAATAATAATGGAAGCTGGAGATCTGGCAATAATGCAGAAACCCGCAGAGACCCAATGGACCTGGATGTTAGCAAAGGAAGCCCACGACTGAACCTCTACTGAGCAGAATTTACAAGATGAAAGGACAACAACCTTTGCCTGTAATGCGCCAAACCAGGGCTCAGATTTAGTGACTGCAGAAATGCAACAGATGAAAAGGAATATATTAGGTAGATCAACAGCAAGACTAACAATAACTGCTCGAAAGCATGAACAAATCTGCACGAAATGGAGACCAGAGAAGCACGAGATCAGTTGGGAAACAAGGAGAGTCCCCAGGAAGAGATGGGCCCTGTGATAAGACAACCAAAACTCGGTGATTCAGCAACATCTAAATGGCACTTGCAAACATGGAAACAATGGACCAAGAAAAAGGCCAAGTCATGGTCAAAATGCAATTACATGGCATGGACAAGACAGTCTTCATTAATAGCATAATTGACTCAGGTGCTACAAACAACCTTATTGATAAAGAATTCTGCCAACAACATGGCATATGAATGAAGAAAGAAAAAGAAATAAACGAAATCTACCTTGCGGATGTGGAGCGAAGCGCTATGGGACCTATTACCCATATAGCAGAAGTACCTATGTACATTGGCTCCCATAAGGAAGTGGCTAACTCTCAAATCGCAGATTCGGCCTACCTTGCGGTGGTTTTGTTGTGCCATAGTTAAGAAGACATAACCCGGAGATCGACTCGAGAAGCAACAAGACTACTTTCGATAGCAACAGGTGTACAACGGTATCCCTAGAAAGCTCGCCTGTAGTGGACCAAGTCCCTGCAGCAGAAGCCCCGCAAGAGAATTTAACTATGCAATTCTCCTTGATTCAGGTCAAGGATGTCCAAAAGATCAAAATACTAAGATAAAAGGAAACAGCAACGATTTCTACCAAGGGATCAGCAAGCATAGCAGGACACCACCAGTATGGGAGTGAAAAGGTCACGATACAGGCAAAGGACCGGAAACTTATCAGAAACAGAATACTTATCAAACTACGGAAAGGCATAAATGGACAGATTGCTCCACGCAGCAGATTGGCTGTTAAACCTCTGATGACCCTCAATACAGGGGTAATTGACACTGACTATACCAGTGAAATCTAGGTAGTGCTGGTTAACCTGGAAAAGGATGATTTTATAGTCGAGCCTGGAAGCAGAATCACTCAATCCATATGCAAAAAGAAGGTCGTAGGACAATGCGAAGAAGTGGAGCAATTGACTACAACTCTGAGAGGCGCAGGAGGGTTTTGAAGTACAAACAAACCAGATGGCCAAAGAAATGAGATCAATGAGGTCTCTACCACCTCGTACGGCAATATCTATCGAAGGGGCGTAGTCACCGGGATCCTCTAATGGGATTCTGACGCAAACCAGCCCTGCTGCATCGAAGCAATCAACATCAGCAATGAATTGGCCATAAAGGCCAAGAAACGACATGAAATGGAGAAGACCCGGAATTTTATACCAAGGTACTATCAACAGTACCTGGACATGTTCAAGGAAGAAGCAGAAATACGGCTACCACAGTACCAGGCAAAGGTTGATTTAGAGATCAACCCGAAGAAATGAGAAAGGATACCAGCAATAAAGTTGTACCTATTGGGAGAAAGATAGCTGTAAGAACTAATAGAATACCTGTGTGTCGACAAAAACCTAGGTTTGGTCCCAGACTCTTAGGCAAACAGAGAATTAGCAATCCTGTTTGTTGAAAAGAAAGATTGCAATCTAGGACTATGCATGGGTGACCGAGGACTCAAGGAAGTTAGTAAAAGGGACAGATACCTACTACCACTAATGGAGGAGGCCCTGGATAGAATAAGGACTGCAAAAATATTCACTATTCTCGCTCTCCGAAATGCTTACCAAAACATCAAGATCAAATATGAAGACGAAAGGGAAACAAAGTTTATGTTAAAATAAGGTATATACGAATATATTGTCATGCCATCACGACTTAGGATTGCCCCAGTAGCGTTCCAGAAATGGGTCAACTGAATCACAAGCCATTTGCTGGATATTAGTTGTATTGATGTCACAAATCGTGACTTAGCAATATGGAATGTTTCACATGACTCACGATTTGTGAGATCATTTATGATTATGATGTTTGATTTGATTTATTGGTTCATGACTCACGATTGGGAGGTCATATGATGTTATGACTTTCACACCTGACTACAAGTATGAGTCAGGGGTTTCAGGCATGTGACGCGATTAGCGCACATGATCTTTTATGGAAATTGGATACTAGGGGGATTGTA
>QFET01003576.1:0-20032 GCA_003316355.1 Tuber calosporum
TTCTCAAATCACCTTTCGGTCGGTGATATAAACGGATGGTCGTAATAAGAATAAAGTATAGATTGACCTAATAGTAAAAGTATAACCTAGGAAGTAACTTAGGTGGTTGCGTGAAGAGCTAGCTATCTGTGTCCGTGACCCTCCTTATATAGGCGCTCTTCCCACAACCCTAACCCTGGTGACTTTACTATGAGTCACCTCTTTACTATGACTGTCGTGTGAGTCATAGTATAACAAACATTCTATGACTCACAATTTGAGTCATAGTATACAATCCCCCTAGTATCCAATTTCCATAAAAGATCATGTGTGCTAATCGCGTCACATGTGTGAAACCCCTGACTCATACTTGTAGTCAGGTGCGAAAGTCATAACATCATATGACCTCACAATCGTGAGTCATGAAACAATAAATCAAATCAAACATCATAATCATAAATGATCTCACAAGTCGTGAGTCTGTGAAATATTCCATATTTGCTAAGTCACGATTTGTGACAATATGGAACCAACCGCACATCCCACACCAAAATGGGTGCCCACACCCAGCCAAGCTGCCAAGAACTGCAAAAAAATCCCTCAAACCCTCACCAACAAAGCAAAAATACAGGTCCAAAAAAGTATAGGCAGGAAGCAACAAGAAAACCAACACCATAAATCTGCCCCACCGCTGTCCAGGTCCCCATAGGCAACCCGCAGTAAGCTCCCTAAAACAAAGGAAAACCCACCAAAAGAAACCTCCCTGATCTTGACAACTCTTCTGGTTTTCAAAAGTCCCAGCTCATCAGAGAGCAATATGGGGTAACCAGCAACCATTGTCCTCTGCTCATGGTGCAGGGAAATCATAATTTTCGTTAGGGGAGTGCTAGCCCGGCAAACCAGCTCCTATTGTGATTGTAAAAACCTGGCCGGCCCGACCGTGAGCAGCCTGAGACAGTGCAATACCGACTGCATTTCACCAGTTTTGTCCGCCAGGTATGGGTCATTTTTAAAGTCCCACAATGAAGTTAACCCAGGCCTATGAAGCCCCAAAAGTTCAGCCAGTGGGATCGTGAGACTATCGTTTGGTGTTTACACTTTACCCACCTTCCCAAAAGGGAAAGCGAAAAGAGGGGTCCGGAAAATCACTGGAAAGGAGCTTGAAAAAGGCTTTTTATGAGAGCATGTCAAGCTGCTATATACAAGTATGGTTCGTGCCATTCAAAATGTATACCAGGCTGACAATGGTGTGTTACATGTGGCTGTGCAAATTTACATGTCAAGCCTGGTCTTTGACTATCATACTGTCTTTCGTCTGCTCCAGAGTATGATATCAATCGGGATTTCTTTGGCCGACCACCTAGTAGTCCTATGGTACGACATAAAGCTTTTTGCATTTTAAATTGATGCATGCGGAGCCTAGAGGAATTGGGCTGTATGTATTGGAAATCAAGCAATAGGTAATGGAAAGCAGCTGTTCGTCACTGTTAACAGTTTTGAAACTATTGTAACAGAGCTCTAAACAACCTTTACTGAATATTGAATTAGGGTTAATGATATTACTAATGGTTACAGGTTATATTATGCTTATTATACAGTGAATAATCTCCTTTCCTAAGCCAAAACCCTACTTCCTATATAACAAATATTCAATTACTCAGCATTCAAACTGTGGCTAACGTAACACAATTTTGCTTCTTCCACCAAAAGTTCAACTTTTTAAAATAGAAAGGCTCTGTCACTATGAACATAGTAGCTAAAACAAAACCTCACAGGTATTTACCATCAGCTTCTCTTTAATCCTGAGGTTTTTTTTCTTCCCTACTGGCCCTACTGATAGAGCCTTTCAAATTTGAAAACCAATGAATTTTCGGTGTACGTTTTGAATGGCACGAACCATACATACTACCGTAGTAGGGTTCGCCCTGCTCGGGTCCCGGGTACGAGTATCATAACGCGTTGCGATATTCAGGCACTGTACCGTATCATACCGCCGCCTCATCACTTGGATAAACCCGTAGAAGCAGAGAAATATAAATAATATCCTGACCTTTACAATACACTATGATATCTCTATCTATACCCCCCCCACCCCGAAAGCAGGAATACTACTCGTACCAGCTATGGAAATCACCCTTCCGCAATAATAGCTCTCTCTCCGTATCACCTAGCTATAGCAGGCCCGGAATGTGGGCGTGGGGCAGGTATCATGGTAAGAGTGGGGTTCGTCCCCATGATTCGGGAGGAGGGGATGAATGGAGTTCGTGCCATCGGTTAAGAATGGAAGGGTCATGAATCCAGATTGGTAATAAGAAACTTAAACAGGGTTATCAGAGATATCGATTTAAACCTCTACGAACTCCCCCCCCTTCCCCTTTGACCACATCACTTATATCTATCGCGCCACAACTGTGCCTCATTTCAAATCAAACCGGTAACCAACACCCGTACCGTCATGTCGAAGCCCTCTTAAAAAGGTACTGCTATCGCATACTATGATACCCGGATTTGGTACTTTTTCCTGTATCCTGGTGGTGTACGACAGCCGTTCTCTTGTTAAAAAATGTTTCGACATTGCGAGTATTCGGGTATGATACCTGTAGTCCCTGCTCAGAATAGAGGGGCCTGCCTTCCAACAGCCAAATCCTCAACCCACATCATAACCTAATCACCACCCCGTTTTAGTTCACTCGAAAACCTCCCCTCCCCCAGCCGGAAAAGCTCTGACACACAATCACAATTTCTCACCCGCATCACATCCCCTCACTCGCCACATCATCATCATCACAACCATATATCGTCCTAGCTAATGATCCGTTACATCACACACTCAACCCAAGAAAAAAACCGCAAACACATGATAGAAAAAATGGTGATAACGCCTCCCGGTAGCTGCCGCCGCTACTACCGCTACTCTCATGATACTAATACCGCTAGTGAAACCATGCAATTTGTACAAAATTGGGCACTGAAAAAATTGAAAATCCTCTCGTAGTGAAGGCAAGCTATGGTATAAGTGGTGAGGGAGGAAGGGGGATAATGGGAGATACAAGGCCTTAGATCGGTGAAACCTGAAACGTCTAGTTGAAAACGTCTACCTTAAGAGTGGCCATTCCAAAGTTGAAAGAAAAGAGGGACGGGGAGTAAGGGGCAGGGTGGGAGAAAGAGAAAAGAAACTCCATGTTATACTATTCCTTGCGCCATTCTACACCATGTATTTTTTTTTGTTTTTTGTTTTTTTCGGGCGAGGGACTCTTGTTAACTGGGGTCCCAAATATGCTGTGCATGAATGAGTGTGAAACTCTATTGCGACTTCTCTGCCTTTATGCCAGTGGCCGAGATGAGCTTCAGCTCCTTCAGCATACTCTCCCTCGTGCTCAGGACCAGTGCGTCTACATCATCGGTTGTTAGACCCTTGGTATCAATCGGATCCAAAACCTACTCTAATCAGTACTTTCACTCCCGCTTGCTTGCCTACTCTAATAGCTTGAGAAAACTGACCTTGACATTGATGACACCAGGCTCAAAGGTTCTCTCCTGGACGTGTAAGATATGAGAGTAATTTGCAACAACAACCGGCACGATAGGAACGCCGGCTTGAACAGCTAGATGAAAAGCACCCTTCTTGAATGACAAGAGTTCGGGCTTGGAAAAATATGATCGAGTACCTTCCTAAAATTACCCATCGTTAGACAACGAATCCCTTGGCAATGTAAAGACTAGCAAACGACAGGGAATGTGCGGCGGCATACAGGGAAAATCCAAACGGACTGCTTATTCCCTTTGATCTCCTGAATCGCACTGTCAAACGCCGCAATAGCTGATTTCCGATTCGTCCTATCAATAAATACTGTCCCACTCAATGCCACTATGGAGTACACAACGTTAATCTTTTCCCAAACCTCACCGAAGAAACTTCACCTCAACTGCCTTCTCTGATGGGAAAGGGAGGAAGGAGCAAAAGCAAAACATAAGAAAACAGAAGAGCACATACTAAACCATCCCAAAAACGGAATATACTTCAAACTCCGCTTTGCGGTGACCGAGCAGTGTTTCGGAAACACCCTCCCCAAGAAAACAATATCCAACTCGCTCTGGTGATTGCTGACAAACACTGCCGGTCGGGTATCTAACACTCTCTCATTCTCCACCTTAAACTCTAATCCGATGATGGGACAAGCTAGATTTTTGAACGCTCGCGCAGTGGTCCATTGTGCTATGCTGACTTTCCCGACTAACCGAAGAGCTACCGATGCCAGGACCCCGTATGCTGCGCATGTGACTAGGAGAAAATAGCAGGATAGGATGCGCGCGTAGAATCGCCCAGCCTTGAAGAAACGACCCAGGATTGTCAAGGCCATGATTGTGCCAATGGGAAACGATAAGACGAGGAGGAAGAGGTTGACCATAATAATTGCCTTCAGTCGAGGTGGCGGTGGACTAAGGGTAAGAGGTAAAGAAGGTTGGGTGAAGAAAGGAAATGGGCTGGCTAGTGCGAAGTGTAGAGTACCTCAGGTGATGATCTGTTGCTGTTTACTGTAACTCGGGTAGGAAGGAATCACGGATGGATAAATGGATGGCGGATGGAGTGAAGCAGAGCCTATAAGTTTGTTCCAGGGAGTTAACTCTCACGGCCATGTGTCGCTGTCTCGGGCTCGTGAACAACTCTGTGGTGGGGGTGACCCTACCGTCGTGATCTTCTAGACAATCTAGGGATGAGAAGGAAGGTTGTTGAGCGTCACGAGTGTCAAGTGAGCGACTATGCTGTCTTGGCAAGCAAAAGCAAATTACCGTAGTAAATAATGCCTGTGGAAAGAAAGAAAGAAAGAAAAAGCTTGGTGGGGAAATCCCCTGGCCCTTTCGTCACAGGGACCCCGAGTTGTGTCCCCCCCAACAAACTGATGGTGAAGCATGTGAGAACCGATGAGATGTTTAGTCATCCAAAAGAATTTGGAAGCCTAATTAGTTGACTTAGGGGAAAGTAACCCCCTAATTTCAATTATAGTTATATATTCAGATCATCGAGCAAAATAATACCAATACCCAACTCAGTACCCGAACACTAAGATAAATCCATCCCTAACCTAAACCCCTGTAAAATATAGAAAAACACCTGAATAATACTACACAAAGCAAGCTAGCCATGGCCGGGAAAGGTATTAATGGGAGGATATGAGATAAGGGGGGGAGGATAGGTCTTTGATGCACCTGCAATTTCCCTCCAATACACGCACAACCTCTCGGGAGAGAAAGAGCTCTAAAAGTATACAGCAGTGAGAAGAAGAAAGAAAAGCCCACTCCATGCATCCCATCCACGCTTTGGTAGCAACTGTAACTGTATATATATGAGAAAAGAACCCCTTTAGAAATGTGAACGAAAACCAAACCCACCCCAAAGACCGCTTTGCAAGAAAGAAAACCCCCAAATTACAAGACCGAAGGAGAGAAAGAGGCGTAAAAGAAAGCTATGCATTCACAAGAGACGGAAAAAAAGGCTATGCAATACAGTCCGCTCGTCCTTTTTTGTTTTGATCATCACTTCGTAGTATTTGATTTCCGCAGCATTAAGCATCAAGCCTCCACACACAAGCCGCCTTCAACCTTTCCGCAACGACTAATGATCCAGAAAACGGTTTTCTTCAGCGTCACCCGAGAACTCGTCTTCTTCATCTTCGTCAAGGTTCTCAATAGCTTCCTTTATTAGATGACCAGCCTATCAAAAATTCAGTAACAGCAACAGGCCCAAAAGAGGAGATTGGACTAACCTTTGGATCCAGGTTAAGAGCAATAGTGAAATGTTTAATGGCACTTTTCTTATCACGGAGTAATTTATGCAGTCTCCCTAACAGGTAATGGACGTTCGCTTCATCTGGCGCGAGATCTTTCAACATCCGTAGCTCTTTAAGGGCAGGCTTTAACATTATATAGGGTCAGCCCATGATCCCCAGTCGGGATTCTCTTGCACTAGTGCCTCTGGCGCTAGCGACTCAGAACTTACCTGGTAGCTCTTGAGCAACATCAAAGTTCGCGCCTTTTTGAATCTTGAGAGTGCGCTTGTAGGTGACATTTCACAGGCAATGTTATACTGATGCAATGCTCCCCTGAAATCCTTGTTCTTTTCCATCACCATCCCAACACAACATACCAGAACAGCGTTCGTAGGATTTATCTTCGATGCTGTCCGGAAATGCTTCTCCGCAGTGTCGAACTTACCCATCTTCTCAAACACTTTCCCAAGACCGTACCATGCGTTGTAATGCCTACTATCGGCGGTAATCGCGCTTCGATAGCTAGCAAGAGCCTTCTCATACTCCTCATTGCTCACGTGTTCATGCCCTTGAAGTGTAAAGGCATATGCCAATTTCGGATTAAGTTGCGTTGCTCTCTTGAAGCATTTCAGGGCTTGGTCATGATCTCGCTGTAAAGAAAAGCAGTTGCCAAGCGCACACCAAGCCTCTGGCGAAAGTCGGTCAAGCTCAACCAACTCATGTGCCAAGTAAGAAAGATCTACTTCTTTGCGCTGGTGCCAAAGAATTGTTGAAAATACTTCCATATCCCGAGTTCGAACGGGGCTCAAATGGCGGACTCTTAAGAAGCATTTCTCAGCCTGCAAATAAACCTCATTAGCCAAACATTCATATATCCATATAAAGGTCCTACAAACCTCAATATAGTTGGCCATTTCGTAGTATGCTCTCCCAAGCTGGCTTTGGGCCCACGGGGTATCCTTTTGACTCAAGGGTAGGGAGTTTAGCGCATGGAGAGCTTCCTTGCATCGAAATCTGCTCAGACTGAAATACCCAGCACCCGCCTTCTTGAATAGTTCAAGTATGAATAACTGTGCTTCCTGTCTCTTTATATCAATCTGATGCCCTGGCGCAAAGGTTGGTTTTGATGCAGCATCAGACATCTATTTCACCAAAAGCTGTTAGCAAACAAATCTCTCACGCTCGCTAGGTTCGGAAGCACGTGCGTTGATATCTTCACTATTCTCCCGCTCTCTCTCCTTTTGCCGCTCCTTTGCAGCAATGGAGGTCCCGGTTAGGTGCAGACTTCGACTTCGACTGCCCACAGTCTTGGCTTTCTTGGCCTCCCGTTCCCGCTCTTTTGTTCCCAGCCTGGTTTCTCTTTCTGCTCCAACACCCAACTTGCTTGTAAATTTGCTTGTGAGCCTTGTACTCCTTCTAGCAGGGGCTTGAGGACCTGACTCCTGAGAAGATGCTGCAGATCGTTTACCGTCATTACCGATCTCGCGAGTGCTTCGGCTTGTAAGCTTCCTTGCAGTGACCTCAGTGGTAGTCGCCCGGGTCTTCCGCACTGGCGGCGGTTTGTCAGCAACATTAACACTGCTCCCTCCAAATAATTCATGAGAACTTGGCCCTGTTGGTTGCGATGTTGGGGTTTCCGCCTCTAAACTACTACCCACCCCTTCATTCAATCTATTAAAAAATGATGGATGATTGTTGAACGACAAATCCGAGCGGTCTCTACTACTTCCCCCGTTGGACGAAAAAGGATCACTGGGTAAATTTTCAGACGAATTTCGCAGACCACCCAGAGTTGATGACTCTTCTGGGATTGTGGCTGGTATATTTGAAGGATGTGAAGGATATGAGGGTATCTTGAGCGACTCAAGCATTTCTTGCGATTGCTTAAACACGGCATTGGGTCGTAGATTTACACCTAATCTATCGTTAGCATACAGCCCTTCAGAGGGGAAACCCTGGATATAATACCTGTGTCGCAAAGACCCGTAAACGCCTCCCACGCAAACGGATTCAACTTAAGAGCTGCCACATAAGAATCGACCGATTTTTTTACATCTCCAGCGTTGTGCCATAACCTGCCTAATAAAAAGTGCACCGTCGCAGCATCTGGTATTGGGCGTCTGTCTGTATCTGAGTGCTGATCTAAAACCACAAAGGAAGAATAGTTGTTAGATCCGACACTAAAAAGTGCCAAGGCAAAAGAAACTCACTCCATGTGCTAGTCCCATTCCAAAGCCGTCTGCAGGTCTCTAAAGCATTTACACCCTGGCTTTCTCTGCCATCTCCAAGCTTCAAGCAACATTGCGCATAGATATATGCACAGCCCAGATGTCGGACCCAACTCTTTGTTAATGACTCCGCCGCCAGATATTGACCATCCCGGTATAAACATAAGCCCAATAAATGGACCGAGTCACCGCCTTTCGGGTCATAGGCATTTAATCTCTCGGCAGCAAACAGGGCTGTCGGTAGCATGTCGTTGTCTAGGGATTGCCATACCAACGAACGGAAGTGCGCGATAACATGGTGCTGGGGTGTCGAGGGTGTCATTTTTTCGGCGTCTAACTCAGAGGTCCTGGAGTCAGGTGGGATACTGCGGGAAGGCAAAGATGTAGTTGCAGGCGAGGATATTGAGAATGCTCTTCGAATAGTCCCCAAGCGCAAATGACCATGGGGTAATTTTGACGGAGTTGACGGAGGTGAACCAACAGTGGCGTTTGAAGCGATAAAGGGAGCGGAGGGCCGTCTAGGTGAAAGGAGAGGGGAGATGAAGGAGGAGAATAAATCCAGGATTAAAAGGAACGCCGGAGCGTGTTGTAGAGGAATGGAGAAACTGCCGCAACACGAATTCAACGAAAAGGAAACCAAATCCTATCCACCACCTTCGAGATTGGAGGGCTCCGATTTGAATCCAGGATGGCTGGGTTGCGGAGGGTGAGGAATGGCGGAATGAGAGGGGAGGGATAGTGATGTTAGAGGGTTGACAGGCGGGTAGTTGCCTCACGAGGGTGTTTATGGGAGTTTGTTATGGAGAGGGATACCGGTGGTTAGGGTGTTGGCTGCGTAACATAATCTCAAGTTGCGAGCCTGAAACAATGCTATTGTACTGCCGTTCCTTTGCGTTGCGATGGCAACGTTGTCTAGCAACAGCGAGACCTGAAGGCTAAAGCCCAGACGGAGACGGACACAAGCTCATATCGTACCGTACTTAGCTAGGCTCCTTGGCGTCTTGTTCGCTCCTGTGTTGACAACACGGAATCTTGCTTGGCTATCGGCTGTACTTTTTTCCGTCGGCTATCACTCAGATTTGCATCGAGCATCTGTCCACCCTAACGTCGGCCTGAACACGGGACAAAGCTACACCTGACGAAATTCATTGTCCTGGAAGCACATTTACCTTACCCGTCCTAAGACTGCCTACCGGTAGTAGAATAGAGACCTTGCGAAAAGGCCCTAGATGTGAGGTAGTTGCTGTTCTAGGCCAACTAGATTGCGGGTTCGACTCTGGATACGAAACCGCAAAGTCCCTAATGATAAATGGTTGGGAAATTGTCTTTAGTACTGTACACCAGCAGAATAACCCCTGCGTTGTACGAAAAAAATCCCCCCCGATAATTGTATGTTACCGATATACCGGTAGTGCAAAATAGCTCGGAAGTGGTATCCTGTATGCTTCCCGGGGGGGTTTTGTGTTTTGGGACAATTCCTCAGTGCTTCTCTAGTAAATACCGTACCGTCTCGTATAACCCACTGTCATATCACTTGTATCAACGGGAATTGCTAAATTCACATCGATCCACGGTAGGTTTAGCCTGACATGTAACCAGAATTGAGGATACCAGTTAATAAGATCCCTGCTCACCATACTCAGGCTCTACCATGTGAGGAAAACGCTGATCCCCCTTGGGGGGGGGGGTTCATTCAGAGGTCTGGTGGAGGTAGTGGGCTGTATAACACGAGATTTTAATCGAACCTCACGCTAAGACGTCCAGAATTTCCCTCTTCGGATTAAGGGGGACAAACCAGAGCGAAAAAAAAGCCAGTTTTCAGCTCTCTGCATAGGCAAATAAGGAGGGAGAGCACAACAACCCTTACTAAAGAGGCAACTCCAACTTCTCAGTGCGAGATCCAATTATTCAGTGACAGTTCCCGTAGTGCTTCCTCAGAGGCTCTAGGTACGCGGTAGCCGGGCGCATAGCTGCTACCATGTACCTAGCGCGCGGCTGCTAAATGGCCAATCGTCCGGTGTTGGGGCACTCTACGGTAGGAACAGTGTTGACAAGTTTAAAGAGAGCGGTTTCACGGATTTCTTGATAATTCGCTGATACAATCTTTGATTCTTGAGCCCTGGGTACGCCACTGATCCTACTCCGTGTACTATTTTGAAGGCGTTTTTTTTTTCTTTTTATTATACCAAATAGGCCTATGTTGGCTATATAATACTGGTACTTGTAGTGCAGTAAGAAAATTGCATCGGGCGGGCTAAATATAAATTCAAGGCCTACACAATCGAGCGGGCGAACATTAGGTCCAGGATGGGTTAGACTCGACACGAGCACCCTAAGACAAGTGGATGAAGTCTGCGGAATCAACCTCTATTGTCACCAGCATTGTAAATATCAATGAAGTGAAGCCTATCGTCAGCTTAGGGGAACATTGCTGCCTGCCTTGCTCCCCAAAAACGGTTATTGTGGCACCTCGGACGCTCTTGGCCGAGTCGGATTTTTCACCCATTTTTGATCTCTGCCTGGATGCAGAGTCCTTGGTCCCGTGCGCTGTGCTGCGGTATTGGAGGGATTAGTTCTCGGAGAAAAAGAACATAGTTCAGAATACGCACTTCGAATTCCAGTAGTTTAAATGGTGCAGGTATTATCTCTGGTTATTTCATTTAATGGCCTACCCACCCGAATGCTATGGTAGAGATCCAAAAACTCACGCCAACCCTAAATGCTTTCTAGTGTTATCTATCTGGCATGAGGCTACACAAGAAAGTCACGCAAGTGATATGTATAACAAGATCATCCGTAGATCCAACGCAGTGTCTTTAATAGACGTGATGGCTGTAGTTGATCCGTCATTCCAGGTTTATAACTCTAGCTCTGTCATAGACGTGCTCGTATTATATCCACTCACAAAAAGAAGAGAAAAAAAATAGTACATATCTTGAACCATCTTGTGCTTTCATCCCTTATCCTCGTGCTCCTCAATACATTCACTCTCTTCAGCAATTCTCCAGACTACCACCATGGTCTCCAATTTTCCAGTAATTGCGAGAACTCCCGCACCATCCTGTCAATTCCCCGCTCTCATAAGGGATCTTGTTACTGCATTGCGCAATCTGAGCACTATCGTCATCGCCGTCGCCATCATCACCATCATCACCATGCCTCACCGCAAGGTCTGCCATGAAGCAGACCACACTCAAACGAAAGCTATAATTCTCTCAAACCTCCACCGGTTCTTTCTTGCAACGCCGGATTACTCCAAATATCGGACTAGCCAGATTTTCGATAAGATTTTCGAGAGAGTCTACGTTCCTACGCGTACCGAGCTGGTCAATGCGTACTACGAATTGATCGACGCAGGAGTGGTGCCGGAGCTCAAGGGTATTCGAATGGATAAGAAGAGGAGGAGGAGGAAAAAGCACGAGGTCTTGAAGGAGAGGATGAGGACTAGGCGAGAGGAGAGAGGGAATAGAGCCCCTCCGGGGATTCTATGGAGGAAGGGTGGGTGGCCTAGGAGGTCTTTGGGGGAGATTAGGAAGGCGTGGCTCAAGAATGCTCGGGTGGGGCTAGCTAGGAACTGGGGCAGTGGTAAGGGGGAGAGTCATAGAGCTAGTGTCAAAGACGGATCGCAGTCTCCACCGTTACCCAGAGCTGGGGCTGGGTCCAAGAAGAGATATCCGATTATTCGGCGGGCTAGCAGAACTAAACCACGCTGTATCCGGTCGTCTCCCACGCCCCCGCCCTCCGACTGCGTGCCCCCGGAAACCGCACTGCAGGCTTCCATTCATCTGAGCAATAAACCCCGACACCGTACCACCGTTTCATATAAAGACCAAAGGGAGCTCCTTGAGGCGATACACAAACTATGCCTCCACTCTTCATTCGAATTCTGCAAATTTCGTCTACATTTAGACCTCACCCGGAATATCAGCGATCCAACCCCCTTTCAACTTGAAACTCTCATTAAGGCTATCGTAACTGCATGGAATACAGGGAAATTCGATGGTAGTTGCATCGGCGAGGACATCGGCTTTGGCTCTGGGGATGCGTTTTGGAGAGCGGGTTGGGTAGCCGTTGCGAGATTATATAAGTGGCCAATGACGGATCGACGGTTGTTGAGCATTTTACAGACGGGGGAAGAGTTTCTGGATGCGCTGTTAGATGAAAGAAGAGTTGATATGGCAGGTGTGCTCTACGAAAAGGCGGAGGCAATGGTGAGACGTGCCTCGAGGGAGGGCTGTGTGAGGGGGACTGGGCCGGGGTGCGGTCCGGGGCAGAGGCAAGGATGAAGGCGGATCTAGAGCCGGAGATAGATAGAGAGACTGATAACCAGGCAGGGTGTGAGGAGGCCGATGAGCGGGATAGTGGAATGCGGGTTGAGATGGATGCCAAACCCGCAGCCACGGACAGCGGTAGTGACAGTGACGCTGAAAACGAAGGGGTTAGCTTAGTTGGATACGAGGGGTGATGCGATATGCCGTTTGTTCTTAATGTCAATAGCTAATCAAGGTGCCTAATCTCTTAAGAACTGATGAGTGTCTCGTTGAGTGAGCATAGTTGCCGAATGTATTATCGGTTTTAGATTAGGGATTGGGTACCAGTATCTAAGTGCCTGCACATGTGCTAGCGGTCCCCCAGGGCCTCCGGGATGGGTCGCATGTCTTCGGGATCAGGTTATGGTAGTTGCAAAGTCTGGCGCTCTCGAAGCGACCAACTATACCATAACTAGGTCACTTATTTTGTTCCCGTTCCGGAGGCTTTTAAAAAGGGTCAGTGTTCTATCACATGAATCATATAGAGCATTGCTCCAAAGAGAATCGAAATCGGGATTCCCATGGTTGTTAATCATATCTCAAACAAAGTCGATTTGATATCTGTAACTCGATCTAGGCTCCGGGAACGCCATGAACCACCAATGGATAATCAAATGTTACCAAGAACTTCTCACAGGTACTTCTTGGCAGCCTGCTTAACCTTGCCATCAAACACCCCGCTAGTGATCCTCATATCGACCTCGTAGAATGGGTTCATGAGTGTTTTTGTGTAAAGGTCATACACATCTGTGAAGAACTGACGAATCGCATCATCCGCTTTTTGGTCATGGAGCAATAAAAATTTAATGTCTACCTCTTTGTCAACTCTGCACTCTAGCCAATAGTCAATATTTTTAAAATACGGAGCTATACTTCCGGCGGTCAGAAAACAGCTGACCAGAAGATTGTTGAACTTATCAACGCATTTCATGTACCTAATAACATTAGCCGCAGGTTATGGAAGATAAGACATGGAGTACAACATTGTGGGAGTAGCCCACTGGACCTCTTCAACTATGTCAAGGCTTGAGTGGACGATAAACTGGTTCATAGAGCGTTGCTCTTCGCGGAACTAAGGGGGCATTAACAGCTAGGTCGAAGATGATGGCAATACGGGAGGAGGAGGAGGAGGAGTACTCGAGCCACGCCGTCACCACCTTGCTTTGAGGTCCCAAATTCGGCTTCATAAATTGGGTTATCCTTCGTGCCGACAATAGCGAAATAGAAGCTCATTTCGAATATGCTCAAGGGTTGTGCGTAGTGCCAAGTAAGAAAATTGGTGGGGTCGGCTAGTTTCCAGGTTTGTTAGGACGAATTTAAAAGGCCAAAGTGATACCAGTATTTAATGGTTGCTATGGGGTTCTGGCGGTTTCATACCTTAATTGCGAGCTTGAGGTGTTTGTTGAGATGTGGAGCCCTAAACACAGGTGGTCTGGAGTCTTGACTCTGGATTGCATGCCACACTGCGACTAGTCTCCAGCCGACCGTTCAAGGATCAGATAAGATCATGACTAATCTTCTAGATAAAATAAATGGGCTCTTTGGCATACTTACCCTCATCGGGTCATCTTTCCCACCGCTTCCTAAGACCTTTAATCTATCAATCTCTACTCTAATCCACTCAACCGCACACAAAAATATCAGACATGCCGTACACACCCCTCATCTCGTCGTGTTTACCTGTACCTGTATCACGGAAAATCCGGGGCTAAAATGATCGCAGTGGCTTTGTTTACCGTGAGAACCGGGTCCCTCACTATCAGCGCCTCTTCCAAAAGAACGATGGTGTAAGGCAATGGTACAAGGTTTGTTTCTTTCCCGGGCCCTATCCGCTTGTCTGCCATGGTCATTGACCCCTCTCGATAGACTCCACGATCTAAGATGTTGCTCTATCCATACTTCGTTATGCTCGGCGTTGGCTTTTCGGGCTCTCTCTACGGGATGTTCAGAATGGTGATGGTTGGCTACCCTCTGTGGCAACGGTCATGAAAGGAACTGACATGGATTGGCGGCTTTCCAGGGCAAGAAGTCATACTTTTAGGCCCAATTATATTGTTTTTTCGCTATCCCAATGCGCCGATCAATTCCTTTGTTGCTGGCGAGATGTGATGAGGCTGGATGTGTAGTGGGGGGGTTTTGAGGTGAGTGGGGATGATTTCGGTGGGACAGAACGTTCTTGTGCATAGCAAATATGAAATAGAGGCGAGGTGTAAAATTTCGCTTTAGATGTTGATACCAAACACAGTACTCTTATTGATGCAATACTTGGGGAGGATGTCTGTAACTTATATACGATAGAACTAGACATACTGCATCTGGGTGACACTTTGATTTTGGTGTGGTAAAGTGCTTCCTGTCATCGCTCCCGAAGGATGGAAAAAGGCGAGGCGGCTCTTTTCATTTCTCTTGCTCCCTCCAGGCGGAACCCGCCCGACCTTCCCTAGAGAGCGGTATGCACCACAAACGCGATGGTTTAAGATATCCAAGAAGTGGCCTCTCCTATCTTTCTTTCCATTTCTCTCCATCTTCCATTCCATTCTTTGACGGCTCAACCACCAACACATTTTTATCTTTCTCCGTCTTCTCCTCCTTAGCTGGGGTTGGCCTATTTGAAATCATGGCGCAAAAATACCTTGGAAAGATTCTCGGTGACGAGAAAAAGAAGGCCGAATCAAGCTTCGCCTCTGATGATGATGATGGTACGTTTCGTCAATTTGGCAACTATCTCCTTTGGCGCTTTCAATATGTCAATCTGATGGTACTCGGTTTACGTGAACTAATCGTAATTCCCAGACTTTGCTGATTTTGCGACTCCATCTCCTGCTACTCCACCTCCGGCACCAGAGTCTGCTACTGCCTCATCTCTGACATTTATCAGTGCCTCTTCGACTCCCACCGGCGCTCCGATTAAATTTGATGGGCCTTGGTACGCTCTCTGGGAGCGTCACTCGCTCAACGAATTCCAATTCGAAGGTTATATTCTCCTCCTTCTCTTCGGCATACTTGGCTGGCATATCTGGGGAACCCGCCGAAACCGCGCTATTGCCAAAAAGTTCTTCGACAGCATTTGTCCTGTCCTAAGTCAGGAGTTTGCATATGTTGGTTTCGATCCTTATAGTCGGGCAAATACCGAACAAGTTGTTACCGCCGACTACGCATTGAATGAAAATCATCCTCTGGAGTTTATCACCTACGCTTCTGGAAGACAAAATGTTGCGTTTATGCACACCACCATCAAGCTTCAACGCAGATCGAATCCAATCACTTGGTTTGGAGAGCACCTTTTCGCGTTCTTCTTTGAAAGTTTACCAGCACCTAGCGATAATGCTACTATTTCCATTTCGCCTTTTGATGGTCAAGATGCTGGAAAGGGTGGTCCGAGCTCTAAGTATGATAACTTTGTCTGGGCCTTGGTTAATAAGAATCAAATGAAGAGGTGGAGAGACGAGCGTTACGACCTCTCACTTACGAGGACCTCGGATTGGGATGGACTCCCGAACTGGTTAGCTGTCATGAGTGAGAGCAAGGAGATCGGAGACACTGTGTTGACTAAGGAATTGAAGGATGCCGTCGTGGGCTGCCAGGATATTCTTGAATACTTGATTGTTAGCGACCAACCTGTTGATAAGCCTACTACGTACGTTACTTTCTTACCATGGGGTAACCTCTGCTAATATCCCCTAGTCTTGCAGAAACTGTTTCAAAAAAACGTGTTACTCTCCAGATCAACATTCCATCGGACACGGCCCCCGCCACTTTGCCCAAACTCCTACAGGCATTCATTCGTTTGGTTGATCATCTCGCAGCAGTTGCTCACTTCCGCCCCGAGGTTCTCCGAAAGGTTAAGGCCGTTCGCGAAGAGGGGGCTAAGAAACTTCAGAAACAGGCCGATGAGGAAAAGGCCGAAGAGCGACAGCTTAAGAGAGACGAGGATAAAAAACTCGAAAGAGAGAAGAAGCTTCGTGGAATGAGTGCAGAGGAGCAGAAAAAGTACCTTGAGAGGGAGCGGGAGAAGGAAACTCGCAAGGCCATGAAGAGGCAAACTAAGAAGTAGGCTCGAGTTTTATCTTTTCGGCTGTTTTGCCTGCTTATTTCTGCTGTTCGCCTAGCGTAATGTAAAAAAAAAAAAAAAAAAAAAGGGATGGGTTTTAGGGGGAATGGTATGAGGGGTGATAGAATGGACACATGTTGCAGGCAGGTGCCCGAATACTGGGCTTCGGGTTCTGTATGGGCACTGATACGCAGACAACTGGCTATACATTTGTTTAATCCATTTGTTGGGGTACTTGTTCACTGTAACAAGTAGGCTGGGTTTGGCTGGGAAAGGGGGTATTAGGGACTGAACATATGGAGATGTTACGAAGGTTGAAAATAATGTTGAATACCGTATCTGTTTAGCTGCCGGATCTAGTGATCTTTGGGTTTGAATTTGTCATAGAGGCCAGTACAGGGTTAGGAATGGACGCCCCGGCAATTGTAAATGCTCCCTGTGATAGGCCTCAGACGACCCAGTTATTTAACTGACGCCAAATTCACCTGATATCACTTGGGTAAAAAAATTTCACTAGCACCATCTCTGCGCAAGAGTGTAAAGCATGGGAGGCTATTGATAGCTAAAAGTAATGGGTTAACCCCGAATCCGCAGACTCTTCACAAGAATGCATTTATGATAAAAAGGATCAAAGAGAAGAAAAGAAAAAGGAGATGCGGTGATTTAGGTTTTGTGGTGGGTTAAGGGTTGAGACGACTTTTTGAAGCGAGACTTATTGTTTGGGGATTGGGCGTTGTATGATACTTGTATGATATACAGAAGGGAGTGTGATGCTGGTTTCCTCAACCCCCCGGTAATGCTCCTGATGTATGATAGAAAGAAGGTATGGATTAATCATTACCCGTAACTCCATCATCCCCCCCCACCCACGACTATCTTTTTTTTTTTTTTTTTTTTTTTTTGTGTTCGATTATGATTTTTTTGGTTGCACTACAGTAATACCGATTTCTATCTACCGTACTGTAGCGATCTATGCACTGTACTATTACAAAAACCCATCAAATCCTCACCCTCCTCCACCTTTCCCTCCACCAATATCTATAGTAGAGGCTGACCAGACAGATATACACGGCCAAAATGCCCGTCTGAGCTGGCGCGAATATCATCCCACGAAGCACCAAGGCGGTGCAAGCGATGAGGAACAAAATCGGTGTCCATATGGGTGGCTTGTAAGCCCTGCTGAGATCTGGTTGAGTGTAGCGCAGATAGATCAGACCGGATATCGTCACGATGTATGATGAGTACTCGGCTATTCCGATGAATGTTACGAGGGAACTAAAGTCTCCGAGGAGGATGTAGGTGCAGCATAGAAGGGAGTTTAGGATCATTGCTCGGCTAGGGGAGATTTGTTAGTTTCGCGAGGCGGGTACAGAGGGAGGTATGTATGTATAGGATGTGGCTCACAGGGGAGTTCTCCAGGCAGTACTTGTTTGGGGTTTGTGGGGGGGTTCGGGAGGACTGCCGGTGGTGCCATATGTGGGGGTTGAGGATGTGCTATCTTCTGGTGAGCCTCGCCAGCCTTGAGCCCCCCAGAACTTTGGAATATGGCCCTTTTTTGCGGCTGACGCTGTAAGTCTGCCGGTTGTAAATATGCTTGCGTTCAGCGATCCAGCGCAAGCTATGGATACTAAGACCGCGAATACCAATCCCCCGGCGGCGCCCAAAGTCTTTAGTCCTACTGCCTGTGGGTTGTTAGATGGGTAGCATTGCCTTTGGGATTGGGTGAGAGAATACCACTGCAATGGTATCTGTTGCGCCAATGATATCCCATGGAAGAACAATATAGTAGCACAGGTTTGTGAGAATAAAGCAACATATCACAGTTGGCAATGCCAAATTAATCGCTCTTGGCAGATCTCTTGCCGTATTGCGCATTTCTCCTGCGACAAAGTTGGCCTGTTTCACAGATGTTAACATTCTTCTCTGGTTTAGTTTTATGCAGGGCAGCTCACGTTATCCCAACCACCAAATCCCCAAGTACCGGCCCACACCGCAGCAGAATAATAGCCCATGGATTCCCATGTTGTCAGGGCACCCCAATCAACACGGTGGCCATCCGATTCTGTGGGCCTATTCGCGAACCAATCCCGAGTCTTCCAGTCCATGCTAGGTCCACTTCCTTGGGCATTCAATCCGGTAAACAGAACAAAAATGGTGAGCACTGCAACGATTCCCACGGTCAAAAGCTTCATAAAAAAGAATATCCCATTGAGATTGGACGAAGTCTTGGTGCTGATAGAATTGAACAGAGTGAGAGACGCCAGCGCGCCGATGGCCAATGACTTGTCCAACCAGGAAGTATCTTGCCCACCGCCAAAAATTGCGCGGGTCCAGTATTCGGCGAAAATAAGGCCAAGGATCGCCATGGAGCATGGTTTCACTGCAGCGATCCAAGTGAACGACATAAGCAGTCCTGCAAAATCGCCGTAGATGTATTGGAGATATTCCTGCATCCCACCGTTGACTGGTATTGCCACTCCGAGTTCTGCAAAACATGTCGCACCAGCCCACGCAAGCAAACCGGTGCCTATCCAGACCAAAATAGCCGCACCCGGGGATGCCGTATTATTGTTTATCTGCGATGGGGAAGAGAATAGCCCTGAGCCTATCTGGAAGCTCACCAGCAACGAGAAGCCATCGAAGAAGGTAAGTTGGTGGGAACTCCCGGATGCCAGGGGTATCTCAATGACCGTAGCTACTTCTAAGGAGGCCTCTTCATCGTTTCCAGAGAGAAGACTTGTTTGCGCACTGAGAGCCTCGCTCCCAGCGTAAGATTTCCTCGGAGATTCCGTTTTTGTCATGTCTTCCAAATCTAGATATCAATGGGGCTCTTTCTAAGTAGAAACACCTGGGAAAAAAGACTCATTAGCTTCGACAGGACACCTGGTACGCGATAAAACTTCCTTATCTTACCCTAGATGAAAAAAAAGAAAGAAAGAAAGAAGGGATAGTAAACTACCCCACAACTACACTTAGACCCCGAATAGTTCTATCCTCTAGGAACGCCGGTCGTCCCCTTTATATCCCACCGGCGAAAAGCACCCTAGAGAGCAATCGAATCTGGAACATTTGTGTTGCGTCCAATTTTTACCTCCGCCTCTTCCCTTCCTCATAGGTGACTAGGAAATTCTCCAAGTATATCATTCCTTTTTTTTCCTGGTCCCTCTTGCTGTCGATCGTGTTGCCCATGTACGATATCTACCAGTAGTGATGTGTTATGTGCATTGCAACGAGGGGTTTTCGTATTATTGAAACAGCGGTTTGTGTGATAGCATGAGTAATTTGCCCTACCCGCGTGGTGCATCCAGCCCACACCACGCAATGTGACCAAGAAAGCAAGCCATTTTTTCCCTACCATCCTAACACCTTTGGATTTTTGTTTTTTGACCAATTACGTTTGATATTGCACTACACGATAGTTTACAAGAGTGTGTTTTTGTTTCCCTTGGTTTGTTTCCGGACGGTTTTCTCTGGGATTCCGGTCCGGATATGGCCTCGGATCGTCGTTTGATTCAATTTGGATCACCCATGGACGCCCCCCCAGCTGACATGGACGTTGTTGCTGCGCCCCGAGCCCATGAGGCCGGTCATAGGGGTTTGGTTCCGGTTGTTCATCAATCGTACGCTGCCCCGGGAAGTTCGTATTTCAACCTCCGAATTGAACATTTGAATGGTTGTGGGAACGCGGGTGAGTTG
>QFET01003582.1:0-10363 GCA_003316355.1 Tuber calosporum
TTGATTTCTTAAGCCTAGCCTGATTCGCTTGACCTTAGAATCGGCTACCCTTAACACCTACAACCAAACAGAGAGAATCCTGTGTTGAGGGCTTTGTCTGTTGGTTCTTTGCCGGCAATTGTGAGGAACATAGCTGAGGCTGCTTAAACCTGACATTGTTCTTGGGTGGTGATCCATCTGAGTGGGCCTGGGAGCTGGGTGCCTGGATTGAATACTTCAATCTCAGCTAGAACTATAGGGATAGTAGAGGTGGTGGTTATGCCGTGGATGATGACCTTCTGCCAGATCTCATCCTTTCTGAGGCCACTGGCACCTGGGATGGTGGCTCTGATAGCCTCCTCAATGGCAAAGCAGTGGTTTTTGAGAACAGTGGAGGCCAGGATGTTGTCCTTGGTAATAAGGCGTACATGGTGGTTGGGGGTGAACTTAATGTTAGAGATCAGTTGTTTCTTAATTGCAGTGTTGACTGTATCGCGAATGGTAAGTGGTTCATGTCATCAGGTAGTGCAGTGCCATGTCTATCAATGATTATCGTACGATCGCGTTTGGTGAGGAGGGTAGTGATTGAGTTCCTGGTGTGTAGAGTGGTAGGGGGTTTGACTGAGGAAGCTTTGGCCACTCTTTGGGTCCAGGTTTGTGTAGTGGTGGTTGGAGGTAGTGTGGATTGTAGTGTGGTAGTTGGTTGTTGTAGAAGTTGCTGTGACTGAAGTTGGGCAACTTGGTTGGTAAGGATGGAGATCAAGGAGTGGAGGTCTTTGGTGTCATGGATATGGCGTTCTTGGACCACCATCAGGTGTTGCTCTACGGCATCAAGCTTATCTGAAACTTCATTGTGTGCTTTGTTGACGGCATAGTCTCCTGGTAAGTGATTCAACGGTGGGGGGTCTTCCTTCAAGGTTGAGGAAGGTGTAGGCATCAGTGTTGGAGGCGGATGGACCAGGGCCTCCAAACTGTCTGGACTTGGGAAGGGGTATCCTCCATGGCATTTTCATCCATGGGGGTGACTGTAGGCGAGGCTGGGTTTTCAAAGATGTTTTGTGGTTGGAAGGGGGTTGCCAGGGGTTTGCAGCCCCCCTACCTCTGCCTCTTAGCCGTGGAGGCATCAGAGGGGATAAAGCAGGGACTCAGTTGATAAAAGGTAATGGGAAACAAATAATAGAGGGCAATTTATTAATAAAAAGTCTTTAAAGGGGAAGGGGGAAGCAGTGAGAATTGGTTTTTAGCCAATGAGGTGGAACCTTGGCGAAAAATTTGGTGTGGGTTTTTCTTTCACTGTGATTGTAACGGCAACGGAGTCTACTGCCAATTATTTATATCGACTCCTATAAAATGGCACTAGTGATCAACCAGTCCTGGACGGATGTTGAGGACCTTGTAATTGGCCCTGCCGGCGGCAGATATATACAACAAATTCTTTAGGCAATTAAAGGCCGAACTGGCTGGCGATGGTTATCACGACTTCGTTTGAAGTGGAAAGAAGTCCTCAAAGGTGTATACAAGGATGGTTATGAAAGATCTGATATCATTGCATACAGACAGGATGTCTTCCTGACCTTTTTAAAATTGGTATCATCATGTCTAAAAGTTTGGAATGAAGAATTGGATCCTGAACCATCACTGGAGGTTTCAAAACGAACTAAGCGGGCAGTGATTATCGTTACTCATGACCAGTCTACATCTCCTGCCAATATTGGTAAATATTTTTTCTGCAATCATGAAGATCATAATCCAATCAGAAAAAAAGGAATTGGGCAAGGATTACATGTGTCTGAGTTTCTGACAGCAATTGGTCGACTTGGTAGTGGTACAGTATGTGAAATACTGAAGGCTAGAGCTGATATCTGGTGGGATGGGTCAAAACTACTGGACCAAATAACGAAAAAAGGCAATTCCTACCTTTGAGGCTGAAATCCCTGGATGTCAAGCATTATTCATGTTTGATAATGCAACCAGTAATATCAAGTATGCGGTTGATGACTTAAGGGTATCAAGGATGGATTTGGAGGACAAGGGGAAAGGATGTGAAGCCAATGAGAACAACCATTGTGGCTGTACCAGGACATCCCAATCGGGGCTGGCCTCAATGGATGGTTACTATAAGTGGTACTCTCAAAGGTCTTTGGACTGTGTTAACCAAGTGCTGCCTATGGCCTATAACTGAGCAACGATATTTTACACAATACTCGCTTAAGACGTTTTCAGGAATGACAAAACTTAATCCCAAATGTCTTACAGGTGGTAACTGCTGTGCCCGTGGATTGCTGGCATCCTAACCTGACTTTAAAATGAAGAAAGGAGAGCTACAAGTGGTAATTAAAGCAGCTGGACATCATGTACTCTTTTATCCTGCATTTCATTGTTAGTTGAACTACATTTAGTACTTCTGGGGCGCAGCGAAGCAATATACCTTGCAGCATTGTGAGTACTCATTTACCTCTATGCAGTGATTGGTTCCTCAAGCATTAGCACAAGTCCCAAATAAGTTGATATGAAAGTTCACCAACCCTGTTAAGAGAATTGTTGATGCTTATGAGACTGGTGCTATCTATGGGTCTGAAATGTACAAATCTATTGTATTAACTATGTATAAATCCCATAGACGAGTCTCAGGAACTTGATGTATCATATCTCCAGTTAATAACAAATCTTCTATGTCATTCTTATATCATATTTGCAATTGTAGGGCTTCAACATATTAAAAATGACATTCTCAAGCAAGATCATTAAACCTATTTACACTTTTTCAAAGAAAGCTTGGCGCCAATGCGTCCTCCATTCCAAATTCTCAGGAGTACCGTTTGGACGTCCGGAACCATATGACTTACTATGAGTCATGCAGAGAGTGTGACTCATAGATATGAGTCACCCAGGTTCCGTTTGAGGGAATAGTGCCTATATAGAGAGCTCTAGGCGGCCGGTAGTTAGGACATCCTTCTTCTCCTCCACACACCCGGCTATTGAAATCTCAAGACCACCAGTTTCATCACCAACTCTCCTCCTCCTCTCCCTCTCCCTATTTGATGGCTATTCTGCCTAGTGGTGTTGGGGGCCCCTCCTCCTCTCGGCCCCCTTGCTACGGGATACCCTCACCTAAGGGTTCTTGTTGGTTTCATCTCACGATGTCTCCTCTCCCTCTTTACCCCGCATTTGCTTGGCCTCACTTAGCATTTGGACAGACGGCAACAGCTCTCATCACGTTTACGGTCGGCACTGTCAGTACCGGAGGCCCTGCCAAACCGGCCCCAGCTGGTTAGCGGCATTGGCATGGAACGCCCACTGTTAGTAGTGCTATGGTCCCTCTCTTGGTTGGCGGTGCTTGTTCTATGATTGAGGTAAGCGGTGGCAATCGTCTACCTAGTCTGCTGTCTCTGGTGAATGCCTCACCCTCCATCCCCTGTCCTGTCGGTTGGATCGGCTGGCACCCTACTGCTTCCCCTCACTCAGTGGTGCCCGGCATCACACACCTGGTCCCGCGACCTTTATCACAGTCGAAAGCCCTCCTGGTTACCCTATGTCATGGTATTGCACTGTCTTCTTGGCTGTTGATAATGCTAGTTGGGTTTGAAGTAATGGCCGCTGCACTAATAGTCGCATCTGGTTATAGGTGGCTGCTGGTCCTGTATCTCTTTACTTGTTGAGATTAGTTTTCGTTTGTGGTTATATTTTGTTTTGTTTTTTGCCGAAGTCTATGTCACGCGTTTTCCATATGCTTTCCTGCTCTCCTTCTTCTTACTTTCAAATTGTTGTTTCAACTAGGTGTTTATTTGCGGGTAGAAATCTGTGGTTAGGCCCATACTAGGGGGTCCTGGTAGTAGAGGTTTTGATCCCGGAGGCGGGGAGGTAAGGTTTTTCGACACCATCTCTAGCGTTTGATGCAAGCTTTGTACCTTAAACAAAGAATATACTATGAAATAAAAAAAAAATAAAAAAAAAGAAGAAAGAAAATGCAGCCTGTAGTTAGGACATGCTTCGCTTCCACAGTTTTCCTGCCCCTACATTTTGCACAACCACGTCAAATTTGTATTCGGATCCCATGATCCCACCCACACCTCACCTTGGTTATGTCCTTGCGTACCCTAAGCCTGGTCAAGCCGCAAGCCGGTCCCCCTCCTCCCCCTCTTTTCGTCACTGTTCCTGCACCACCCTCAGCCACTGCCTCCACAGTGGACATCCTCCCTCACCTCAGGTTACTCTCCTGATTCCTTGACGAAACCAAGAAGTTATCAACTTCTCCTCCACTCAGGTCCCCACCCTCTCTCCCTCCGGCCTCGATGACCTCTCCACTACAGAGACCACCTTGATCCCGCTCATGTGTGGCGCCCTACAGGCAATTCCAGCCCTTGGCGCCCAGCTTGACTCCCTCGCCTCAGCAGTCGCACTTCTCAGTCCTGGCTAACCCAACTCCACCCCAACAGCTGACCCTGCAGCCCCCAGCCTGGCCTCAATCCCTTCTCAGTTTCGTGACTTAGCCTACCGTGTTACTCTCGCCCTTCCTTCCACCACCACTAATCCTCCGGCCATCCCTCCCTCCTGGCATGACCCCGAAACATCCAGTGTCCACATCTACCCTACCGAACACACCACCTACTACTGCCACTGAAGGCACCACCCTAGTTATCCATGGTTTCTCTGGCGATCAGATCTGCGACCGTGATACTTCCGCCCCCTCTTATGCCCAAATCATGGTAGGTAGAAGGAATAGGATAAAGCCCCCCGCTAGCCCTCCCTCTGCGGCCAAGGTTGCAGAAGCAGCTGCCAAACAAGCCACCTCAGCCCCCTCTACTCCTGGCTCCCCCACCCCTCGATCACTACCACCACCCACTCCACCCCCTCTCACCACTGCAGCGCACAGAGTTTTCGCCCCACTTTCCTCACTAGCCCTCCGCCCCGATGCAGCGGTCATCTCTGGCCCCCTTCCACACCTGGCAGCCAGGGGACAGGTCGTTGACAACTCAGCCCTTCCCCGTGGCTTCCAGGCCTCTGTCAACGACCAAGGCTCTGTCTCCCTAACTGGCCTTGATGGCCAAGAGCCTGTCCTCTCTTACACCCAATGTTTTCAGGCCCTCACCAGGCGCCTCAACCAATCATTTCCTGTCGGCGACAACCCCTAGCTCCCCTTCCGCCTTGCTCCCACAGCTATTCAGATTGCGATCGACTCTGTTCCCTCCGCATGCCTACTCAAGAATGAAGATAACCTCTTCTCCCGCCTCTCCACATTAATCCTTAAACCCACCAGTATCCCTATCCTTTCCCATAGGTTCCTCAATACGGACTCAGCCTCACGCCTCAAACACTCTTACTCGCTAGTAATAACCACCACCCTTGAGCACTCCTCCTCCTTCCTACCACACGTTCCGCTCTTCTCAGCCAATAGACAGTCTGAAAGGGCCTTCTCCTCCTCTCTCTATACACGATGCCACAACGCTGGGCCTTTGTTCTTGTGGCCCCCCGGTGCAAAACACACCACCCAGTCTGACCCTTCTGCTCTCTGCACCACTCAAGAGCCAACCAGATATGCTCTAATCCCTCCTGCCCCAAGCAGGGCATCAATAAAGCAGTACTCAGCTGCCACCTGACCTCCCCCCCACGCTGCCCGAACTGTGACTCGGATCACTCCACCCGTGATTGGGACTACCCCTCCAGGCCACCTCCACCCCACCAAAGATGATGACGAGATTAATGACTGGCGAGGTCTCGCCCCCTGACTCTACAACAGTCACATGCCCCTCCACGCCCCCTCCAGGTCCCTTGGGTCCTGCCATTAACTTAACAACTCCCAGGCCCATGAGGCCTGCCCAGTCCGCCCCAGGCATGTCCAGGTCCTCATCCCAGCACGGTGTCCCTCCCACTCAGGTGGCGCCCGGCCCCTGGCCTGCCCCCAGTGATCCTATGGGCTCTGCCCAGAAATAGATTACACAACCACTCCTCCACTGCCGGAGGCCCCTAGGGCATTGTTCTTTGTCTCCCTTGCTCAACACAACTTCCTGGGTAGCTGGGATGTGTTTTCTTCCTTTTTTAATTCTTTAGTTGAACTTGGACTCCGTTGCCGTTACAACCACAGTGAAAGAAAAAACCACACCAAAATTTTCGCCAAGCTTCAACCTCATTGGCTAAAAACCAATTCTCACCGCTTCCCCTTCCCACTTTAAAGACTTTTTATCAACAAATTGCCCTCTATTATTTGTTTCCCATCACCTTTTATCAACTGAGTCCCTGTCTTATCACCTCTGATGCCTCCCCGGCTAAGAGGCAGAGGTAGGGGGGCTGCAAGTCCTCTGGCAACCCCCTTTCAACCACAAAACATTTTTGAAAACCTATCCTCACCTCCAGACACCCCCATGGATGAAAATGCCATGGAAGATACCCCCTCTCCAGTCCAGACAGTTGGCGGCCCTGCTCCATCACCCTCCAACACTGATGCCTCCACATTCCTCACCCTTGAAGGAAGACCCCCCACTATTGAATCACTTACCAGGAAACTCTATGCCGTCAACAAAGCACACAATGAGGCTTCAGATAAGCTTGACGCCCTAGAGCAACACCTGATGGTGGTCCAAGAACGCCATATCCAGGACACCAAAGACCTCCACTCCTTGATCTCCACATTTACCAACCAAGTTGCGCAACTTCAGTCACAGCAATTACTACAACAACCTACTACCACCATACAATCCACCCTACTACCATCCACCACCACCCAAACCTGGGCCCAAAGAGCAGCCAAAGCTTCCCCAGCCAAAACACCCACCACTCTACCCACCAAGAACACTGCCACTGCCCTCCTCACCAAACGCGACCGTACGATTATCATTGAGAGAGATGGCACTGCACTCCCAGATGACACCAACCACCTCACCATTCGCGATACAGTCAACAATGGAATCAAGAAACAACTGATCTCCAACATTGAGTTCACTCCCAACCACCATGTACGCCTTATCACCAAGGACAACACTCCTGCCTCTACTGTTCTCAAAAACCACCGCTTTGCCATTGAGGAGGCTATCAGAGCCACCATTCCTGCTGCCAATGGCCTCAGAAAGGATGAGATCTGGCAGAAGGTCATCATCCACGGCATACCCACCACCTCTACCTTTACAACTGTCCAAGCTGAGATTGAAGCATTCAATCCAGGCACCCACCTGCCACGCCCACCTAGATGGCTCACCACCCAAGCCCAACGTCAGGAAAAGCAGCTTCAGCTATGGTCCTCACTATTGCCGGCAAAGAAGCAACAGACAAAGCCCTCAACAGAGGCCTCTCCCTCTTTGGTAGAAGGTTCATGGTCCAACGCTATCTTGCCTTTGGTCCTGAAACCCAATGCTCCAGATGCCTGGAATTTGGACACCACCCATCCCTGTGCACCAGAACCCCCCTCTGCACAATTTGTTCCTTGGAACACCCAGCTTACCTCCACACCTGCGGCAGATTTGACTGCCCCACCAAGGGCAAGCCATCCCTTCACACAACCATCAAATGCATCAACTGCGGCAATGAACACCTGGCTACCTCCAAGGAGTGTCCCACATACCTACACGCACACCAAGAAGCAACTGAGAGAAGGAACTGGGCTACTTAGGTTTTCTTACTATTATTTCCTTATATTTGTTAGGCTTAAGGCGGATGGGAGGATTTCTTTGGTTTAGGGGTTGTTAGCACTTATGACGGGGGTCCACTAAAAAGCTGCAACAAACATATATGAGACGGTGGGCAATGACTGGGTGTGCTAGGAGCACCTTATATGTATGTTAGTTACCGCTTCATAGCCTCTGGCTCCATAAGCGTAATGAGATATAATAATAATAATAATTTAGTTGAACTTTCCTTTCCTGTTTCCATGGTGTGCATCCAGGATCCCACGGTTTCTCGTGGTCGTGTTCCTACCTTTGCTGGCTTCAAGTCCTGTTCTCCGCCTTGTTCCTCCCATTAGAAGCCACGCATGGCCTGTTATGTTTTCTCTGCCTTACCCTCCGTGAGTGTCATAGTTCCAGTATTTTTTCGGAGGACTGACACTATGGGCCTTGACTTTTACCAATCAGATCGACTTTTTAGGTTTTGCATTGCACGCCTCCGGGTACTCAACTGATACCTACATCCGGGCAGGGCGCCCTCCTTGCGTACTCTTTTCCCTCTTGAGTTGTTTCCCCTGTATGGGTTTCCTATTCTTTCCTTAAGCTATTTTAACATCCACCACCCCTCCTCTAACCTGCTCCGGGCCCACGCTCCCATAGGGTTAGATGTTTCTTTTCCTTACCTCTCTAGGGCAATCGAGCTCAGCTATCAGCTCTTCAATACCTCTGATGTCTTCACCCGCTTCCCTTTGGGTAACGGAGGCAGACCCTTTGTTTTAGACCTTTCTTTTGCCTTTCCAGGATTATTTCCTTTTTTCTCCTTATTGAGTACTCCCCTCCCCTCTACTGGCTCAGACCATATGCCCATATTGCTCTCATTTATGCCTTTAAAGACACATAAACCACCTCCCAGCCCCAACTGGGCCTTGATTGACGGGGCTACCCTCTTGCCCCTGCTTGTGGAGCTGACAGTCTCTGACTCCCCCCGCCTCCCCAATACTGCTTCTCTCTCCTCATGATTCGACACCAACCTCTGTCGTGTTCGTACCTTGCTCTGTGACCACACCCCCCTTTCGCGCCCTTCGCACAGGGTCAAGCACTGGTGGTCACCCCTCCTCTCTACTCTTAGGCAAGAAGATCACTGCACTGCTCGCAAGGCCGGCTCTACCAGTTCTATCGGTGACATATCTGGTGCCAGACTTGCCTGCCTTGGCTACTTCAAGGCCATTCAGAGGGCAAAAAAGGCCCGCTGGAACTCCCACCTCCTGAACACCACTCCCTCTTCCCTCTTAGCTACCAAACGCCTACCCCTAGGTTCCTCCACGACTCGCTCCCCCACCCTCCCAGGGACTGACACTCCGGTGTCTATCAACAATGCTCTCCGCCACCACTTCTTCCCCCCTGGTCCCTCCCTCAGCACCCCCTCCATCCTCTGGCCCTACTCCGATGCCCCTGAGCTGCCCTCAGGCACTCCTCCTGCACCTCAACACCGGGTCCTGATACCGTCCCCTATATGGTATGGAACGTGGCCCACTGCACCACCCATTTCATATTAGTTTCACTCCTCTCCCCGCTTCTCCTCCACCAGTTCCACTCCACCACCGTTAAAAAGGCCAATGGAGTGGTACTGGACAAGCCAGGCAAGCCATCCTACAACACCCAGACCTATTTTAGGGATATTGTCCGTCGCAAGACAATCTCCTGGGTTTTGGAGAGAATTGTCAGCTCCCGCCTCGCTCTCGTGGCCAGGCCCTGTGGACTCCTCAGTGCCAACCAATGTGGCTACCTTGTGGACCTTTCTTCCTTTGATACCGTCACCTACAACGCACTCCGCATCTCTACCCTCTTCCTTGATATCAAAGGGGGTTTTGACAATCTAAATACTGACTTTCTCTACTCTATACTCAGGGAAGAAGGGGTCAACCACTACCTTATCTCCAGGGTCACGTCCTTCCTTACTGGCCGCACCTGCTTTCTTCTCTTAGAGGGCTCACCTGGAATTTTTTCTTCCGTTTCTGTCGGCACTCCTCAGGGGTCTCCAATATCTCCTTCCTTTTTGTTATTTATGTTTGTTCCCTTCATTTCTCTCTACCCAGGGGCCGTATTCTTTCCTATATTGATGATTTTGCTTTGACTGTATCATCATCTTCCTATCGCCGCAATGATCAGCTGCTGCAGTCTGCATTTTACAGGATCAAACGTCCCGGAGCAGCGCGTAATGTTCCCTTATCAGTCCCCAAGACGGAGCTTATTCACTGGCGCACCAAGAACCAGCATGGCTCCCCTTGCATCATCCTCATACACTTGGATGGGCAGGTCTACCATCCTGCCAACTCCCTCAGGTGGCTTGGCTACTGGCTCACCCCATCCCTTTCCCCCACAGCTCACTTCTCCAAATGACTCGCCCACGCTCAAGGAGAGTTTGCAACAGTTCGCAGGCTGTCCCCATCAGGGGCTGGCCTCTCGCTCCACCTCTGCCACCGCCTTGCTGTCTCCCTCCTCCTACCCATCCTCACCTTTAGGGCTGGCCTCTTCTTACCCTCCTGCGGAATGCTACGGCACATGGAGGTCTTCTGTGTTAAGGGTAGCCGATTCTAAGGTCAAGCGAATCCGGCTAGGCTTAAGAAATCAAGTCGTAGACGGAGAATGTCTAGGAAGGCTCAAGATTTCAAGGTAGAACGTATGATATTGATAAGATCTCTTCTCCGTTGCTTGATGGTGTGTAAAGCTTGGAAGGCACTTCGATATTTATATCCCGCGTCTGAGTGTTCGCGGACTACATCCGTTCTCCA
>QFET01003590.1:0-66690 GCA_003316355.1 Tuber calosporum
CGATCGGTCCAATACCAATTCGTGCTAGACTGCCTCTCCTTATCGACATGTTCCGATAGCCTTGCTTGCCTATGATAGGCATTCATTTGGGGTTCAGTACTATTCTCTACGGAATAGCCCGAATACCACTCCCTCCTAGGCTTCCGGACGTTGTTTTGGTCTCATGACTTTAGAGGGAGGTAACTCCGCGAGTTCTTGACGAAATCGCTTGGTTCTTTTTTTCAGACGTAGCCAGAGATGCCTTCTAATATACCCAGCGGAGAGGATCCTGTTGGACGGACGGCGACGACGTATACGGGGTTACGAGAAAGGTTCCAATATTTCTTCTTTCTATGATTGCGAGCAACAGCACAAGGCGCCAGTGCTGTCGTCCGGGGCCAACGTCGGGGCCGGTGGGGGGTATTAGTCTGTGGAGAGACAGGCCCAGAGCTCTCAAGCTGCTCTTCTGGGCCCTCATGGGAGTTATGCCCCTAACACGAGCTCCCTCCTCCAAAGGTTCGTCTCTAACGGTTTGGTCTTGTTCTCAGGTTACCCTGCCTTCTGTTTTTCCATAACAAACGAAATATATAATACAAAGTATACTTTTTTGAACTGAACTTGGTAGGGTGAAAAACCTAATGTGTTTGCTTGTCCACACTAGTAAATCCTTTCCCATGTTATTCAACATCTGCCCGCTTTGGCATATCTGGATTTTCCCTATGAAATTCCTCCACTATATCCTTTGCCTGCTCTAAATGCTCCGGGGTTCCCATGTGTTCTCGTCTTCTGAACACCCTGTCCACTTCACGAAATATCGTAGTTCGCGTATTTGTCGATTTCGACCGCGAACCCTTCTAGTGTAAGAGATTATTTCACTCTTCACTATCCTTTCGATTTCCCATTCTAAGTCCGCATCTAATTTCTTCCGGCTCTCTGGGTTGTTGTTCCCAGGCCGGTCGTTTCGATATGCGGTATGGTTCCAACAGTGATACATGGAATATCGGATGTATCTTCCATCATGGCGATATCTCCAGTTTGAAAGCGCGTTCTCCGCTCTTTTCCAATACCTTAAAAGGGCCATAGAGTTTAGGACTAAGTTTCTTTGATGGTCGCTTAGTGCGGATATTTCGTGCATTGAGCATAACCTGATCCACAATTTTTATGTCAGGTTGTTGTTTTGCTTTGCGATCCTAATATCTGCTCATGTTTTCCCCTGTTTGCTCTAAGGCCTCTCTGGCTTCTTGATGGATCGTTTGCATCCAGTGGGCATAGATTCCTGCTCCAGGATTTTGGGCTTCGCGTTCTTTCATCCATTCTGTTTGTGGTTGGAACCCATAGTTGGCATAAAATGCGGACATGCCATGTGCGTTTGTAACTGAGTTATTGTAGGCATGCTCGGCCAACAGCAACAGCTGATACCAGTCGTCCTGATCGTAATTGACAAAGTTTCTTTGGTATCCTTCCAGCACTTGGTTGGTCCTTTCAGTTTGTCTGTCAGTTTGCGGATGGTATGCTGTTGACATTTTTCGTTTTATTCCCAGACTTTTGCAAAGCGATTCCCAGAATTCTCCCGAGAATTTTGCGTCCATGTCTGAGATAATTTCTGCAGGAAGTCCATGTAGCTTCCAGACTTCTCGCAGAAATACATTCGCAACATCCTTAGCCGTTGCGTTGTTTTCCAACCCTATAAAGTGAGCCATCTTTGTAAATCGATCAACAACTACCATAATTTGAGTTCTTACTGGTGATTCTGGTAGTTGTGTGATGAAGTCTGTCGATATTGATGACCAGGCTGCAAACGGAACTTCTAGGGGCTGCAGTAGACCGAAGCGCGCATGTCGTGGCGATTTATTATGTTGACATTCATCGCATGACCGTACGTAGTCATTTATCCATGCTGTCAGTCCTTTCCAATAAAAGTCCCTGGTAACAATTTCCAGAGTCTTCTCCTGTCCAAAGTGTCCAGCTACCTTGGAGTCGTGGCAGCCTTTGGCTATAGTTGTCTGCAGCTGTTCGTTGTCTGGAATGTATAAGCGATTCTTATAGTATATCAGTCCTTCAGTTACTGCCCAGTGACATGGTAATGGTTTGCCCTCATTTGTTAACGTTTCCAAATCTTGCTTGCGTTCCTGCCAGTCTTGATTGTCCTCTCTTGCCTCTTTGATTGTTTTTAATAATGTTTGGTCGTATTTCCTGATATCGACCTTGGATATTATAGCATCAATCATTAGGAGTATTCCTTTGGCTTGTTTTGCTTGAAAGTCCGTTTCATCATGAAACTCATTTTCGGCCTGGTCCGCTTGCAAGTATGCAACCACTACCTGGGTCTTTGTTGCAGCTGATCGTCTGGGTGATACATCCGTGCTTCCAAATCCGCCCCTGCCCCTAACAGTTTCAGCTAGACTGTCAACCTCTATTGCTTCGGCCATATGTATGTTCTCAATGATCATTTGTGCCATTCGGTCCCCTTTGCGAACCTGGCAATCTTGGTTTCCATGATTCATTATAATAACCTTGACTTCTCCAGTGTAATCAGCGTCGATTACTCCTTCGCCAATGCTGAGCCCATATTTGGCAGCCATTCCACTGTGCGGTGCTAAGCGCGCGTATGTTCCTGGTGGCAGTCCAACGGCAATTCCTGTTTCTACCAGCCGTTGCCCTTGGGCTGGAATTATGAAATCCTCTAATGCATACAAGTCGTGTCCGGCAGCTAGTCGGGACCCTTTCGTACGCATTCGTGCATTTGGAGTTAGCAACTTTATTCGCAAGGAACCTGTAGTCTCTGGGCCACCTAATTCTTGCTTTCTTTCTGGTTGGCCTAAATGCACCAGTGTGATTTGGAAGTGAGAAGGCTTGAGTATAGATTGTTCGCTATGCGCAGCTCCCTCCTCAGGACGGTACTCCGGCCGTCGGCTCAATGCCTCAGGCTTTCCTACGCGTTTACCTAGTCGATAGACAATTTTGAAATTGTAGTTAGCCAGTTGTTGAGCCCACCGTATTTGCCGCGGATTCCATACCTTGGTCGTAAGGAAATTTGGTAGGTTTTGGTTATCAGTGTAGACCGTCACCGGTTTTAGTGTCCCCACCAAGTATTGTTTCCACTCTGTGAATGCTTCTAGGATCACTAGAAGCTCTTTATCATGGATCTCATATTTTCGTTCGGCGGGGCTCAGCTTTCGTGAGTGGAAAGCTACAGGATGTAGCTTTTTGTCCTTAAACTCTGAGAGGACACACCCAAGTGCAAAATTGCTCGCATCGGTTTCCACAATGGTTTCTCTGTCTGGGTAGAAATGACAGAGTATTGGGGCAGAGATGAATCTTCGTTTGAGTTCCTCAAATGCCCCCTCTTGTTCTGGCCCCCAGCTGAATTTCCTGGGGTTGCCATTTAACGTTTCGGTAATTGGTTTGCAGATTTTGGAGAAATCTTTAATGAAACGTCGGTAAAAATTGGCAAAGCCAATGAATATTTGCACCTCTTTAACAGACTTTGATACCTTCCAATTTTTTATGCTCTCGACCTTTCTTTCACTCATGGTGACTCCGTCGATTGCCACAATATAGCCCAAAAACTCCACTGTTTTTACGTGGAAGACCGACTTGGTGGTTGATACCGCTAGATCATATTCTTCCAAGCGAGAGAGTACCTTTTTTACCAGGTCGACGTGCTCTTTTTCTGTCTTGATATAAATCAGGATGTCGTCTAGGTAGACCACCACTCCATGATCTAAAAATTCACATAGAATTTAATTTATCATCGCATGGAAAGTGGCTGGCGCGTTTACCAGCCCGAATGGCATTACTTTGTATTCAAAGTGGCCGTATCGGGTCCGGAATGCGGTTTTCCACTCATCTCCTTCTTTTATCCTTAGGAGATGATGGCCATCTTTTAAGTCGAGTTTGGTGAATATTTGGGCCCCAGCCACTCGGTCGCGGAGCTCGCTCATCAGGGGCAGTGGGTATTTGTTGGCCACCGTCAGCTTATTCAATTGTCGGTAGTCCACGCAAAGCCTCATTGAGCCGTCAGGTTTAGGGACAAATAAAATTGTAGCCCGGGCGGGAGATTTGCTTTCCACGATTTTCCCCTGATCCTGCATTTTCTGCAGGTATTTGCTAAGCAAATCCAGCTGGTGGGCTGACATGGGATATATCGGACCCCAGGGCGGCACCGCACCGGGTATTAAGTCAATTGCGTGGTCAAACGTTCTTCTTCCGGCTAATTTCTCTGCCGTTTCTGGTGCAAAAACCCTCTTGAATTCCTGATATTCCTGAAGTATTTGCAGAATCTCTTTTGACTCAAGAGCGGGTGCCATTTCGATTCTTCCAATATATCGTGCTTTAGGGTCGTATGCCACAGTTTCATCCCATTCAAATGTCAAGTCTATGCCTTCATCATTAACATGACTTTGGCATTTCTCGTCTTTAAATGTCCATTTTTGCGCGTCCTCGATGTGCCTGATAGGATGTTCTGTATGCCACCATCCAAAAGGCATGATAAGGTCATATTTGCCAGCATTGTCAATTTCGCATGAAATGTGAGATCGGTGGGCATTTTTCCCTATCTCCAACAGAATCGGGTGTGTGTAGTGTTTTCCCCCATTGGCTGCAGTGGTTCCTTCAAAGGTGTAAATGTCCACGCTATTTGTACGCGTGTGGTAAGGTAGGCGATGTTTATTAACCAGCTCTGGGTTAATTAGGAATATATTAGACCCCGTGTCTAATAGTACAGAAATTTGTATTCGTTCTCCATTTGCTACGATGGTTGCCCTCCCTTCTGGGCAGGAATAATATGGCGGGGCAGGTGCTTCTGTTTTATTTCTTTTATTCGGGCCGCTAGGGGCTGTGCAGGTCTTTTGTATGACATTTTCGTTGTTGTGGTAACTTAGGGTGTTTGTTACCATGCCCGCACGGTTTCGGCTATTTAAGCCTCCTCAGACAAACTAAAATCTCTGTCTTTGTTGTACTGGGCAGCCTACTACTAGCGGTCTTTACCCCTTGCCGAAGGGTTCCCATACACCTGCCGTTTGCCCTTCTCAGCCCACGCTTTTGTCTCCACTGGAGCCGAACTCGTATCGTTTTGACTATATCAGCGTATTTGGGCTCCGGGGATTCTTCACGCATCGCCTCCTTTACCCCATGAGTCTATCGTGCCTATCCCCTCCACAAAGCCGTAGTCCAGGTTCGGGACGGATTTACCCCGCTCCATTTACCGTGTGAACTAGGTAGCCGTAGTTACTCATTCTCTTCCACTTCATTTTTCTTGATGTCCGGGATCCTGTTCCGTTTCTCCAACTATTCCATTGTCCAGCCGACTTATAATATATTTTGTTCCAGGAAGTCTTCTCACGATCCAGGCCAGACTAATGTCCCCTTGTCATTCTTAAGAAGTCCTTAGTCAGTGCTGGTCTGTCCACTCTTCCTTGGATCTCTTGTAAGGATTTAGGGCTTTAGAAGGATGCGGGTTTAGTTGACCGTCTTTCGTACTGAGGTCCGATATGTATCATATGTGACGCTCCGCTTTCTTCTTTTTGAGTTTGAGGATCCCGAAGTTAGGCTCGGACTACCACGAGCCGCCGTCCAAGTTAATCGCTTCTTGCTCGCCTGTCATTCTTAGGTCTGCGATACTCCCGTAGGTCTGGATTGCTTTTTCGTGACTCTCGCTCTGGGTTTGAGTTTCCAACAGAGATGCGCGGAATACCTGCTAGTAGGACCTTGCAGAGGTCGAGCCCCCTTGTTTTTACGATTTCAGTAAGAGGTCCGTAACCGAGTACCCGGTCGCCGTCGCTGCCAGTGCCATGAAACTACTTAAGTTTCGTCCATGTCGTCCACTTCCCATATTCTGGGCCGGTTGACCTGGTTCACCCGTGGTGCGGGTGTTATTTGCCCCTTGGGCCTGTGTGTAGCCTGGGGTCTTCGAAATGGGGGTCATTGAGTTCCCCAGTGTTGTCCAATAACGGAAACTTGGGCCTGCTTCCGACAGTACTTCCAAGTATGGTTAGCCAATGTGCATCGTGTGCATTGATTGGCTTTTTTCCGATCTTCATTTTTTCTTTAGGTATTCCTTTATGAGCTTCAATCCAATTTGTGTGCTCAACCGTTCCTTCAGCGGGGGCTTTTTTCCCTTTTTCCGCTTGTTTTTTCAACTGGTAGGCCGCCTTTTCAGCTGCCGTATAGGTTTTGCGTTTTTTATTTCCAGCAGTGGTCTTGCTAGGTTTGGATTCCTCCCCCTGTTTTCTTTTCTGGGAGTCACTTTTTCCCTGGTCGTTTTTTCTGAATAGCCCTTGCTGTTCTTTGAACGATTCTTCCGCTTTCGTAACCCTGCGGACTGCCTTGATTCAGTTGCTATCCAAGTCATGATTCTCATGTGATAGTGTACGCATGGCGTCAATAGGAAGTTGCCGCTGAATTATGGTTCTCCATGCGATGCCCGATACTTCTGCCTCGATGTTGTGGTTTTCCATGGTCAGGAGATACTTCTCTATGTCCCCTGTATACCTAACCCTCTCCATCTCGGCTAAGGCTTTCAGTGCCTAATGTAGTACTGAGAATCGTTCTGTAACTTCTGCTCGGAACTATTTCCAAAAATCATAACGCTCATGTTTAGGAAATCCTAGGTCCCCCATCATTTTCTTGCGGTAAGTAATGGCGAAAGGCGCCACCTCGGTTCCTTCCATTCTTGCCAACGCATATTTGATTCGTTCTTCATCGTCTTCCCATTGCCATGGGTTTCTCCCAAAGTAGTCCACGCAATTTAGTAACAATACTCGCACATTCTGAGTAGGTTTGTTTTCAAACTTCAAAGGTGGATCCGCTTGCTGGCGGTTGGTCCTTGACAATGCTTGCCCCAGTCGGTGGACCCATGCGTCAGCTTCGCATTCGACTTTTCGACCCGGTAAGGGTCTTCGTGATGGCTCACCCCCTCGTCGAGAGGGACCACATTCATCTCCGGAGCTTGGGTCATCGTCTCCTGGATTGGGTGCATTCGCCGGAGGAGGCGGTGGTGGTGCTTTTCCCCTACCACTGTTTCCGTCTCCTCAATCCACTCCCTTTCCCTTGTCTCTGCGTGGAATAAACCGGAACTCTTCTCTTCCATCTGCCGTTGTCCGTTTCTCCAAACCCGGATTTTCCACCGGCTGTGGTGCCACTGTTTCCCACACACTTGGTGGGTTCCTCGCAACCTGTAGTTGCACCAAGGTTTCATTCATCCGGGTCAACACTTGATTCAGTTGTTCGGATGCAGCATTCTGTTGGACCACATATACTTCCCTTTCAGCACGCTCTTGTTCGAGGCGCTGGTGGAGCTCTCTTAACTCCTGTCTGGTCCGCTCATGGTCCTTTTGTGCGGCTACTTGTCTTTGTAGGGGTTCGGCTTTTTCCCTAGCCAAGGCATGTTCTAGCTGGCGGTCTCGATCCAGCGACTCTTGTCCTGATGCCACAATGTTAGCATGAAGTTGGGTACTTACCGCTTCCTGGTGCGCAGCCCGTTCTTCCTGTGCTCGCAGCTTTGCTTCCAACCGTTTGGTGGTTGAATCTTGAAGTGCGGCTGTTTCAGTTGCTAAGATTTCAAGTCCCGAATTGACTTGTTTCAACTCTTCGCCAATGATCTGTTCCCCCCGGGTTATCCGCTGATCATGGTGCTGGAGTTGGTTCGCCTGATGCTGAGCTTGACTAGATAGTTCACGGTAGGCCAAATGTTGCATAACAACCGATTCCTAGAGGGTACGGTCGAAGTATCCCATTGCCTGGCCGATGCGTTGAGCTAGTCTTTCCATAGCTGGATTGCTGGCGTCGGGGGGACGAGAGGTGCTTCATCGAGTAGCAGGGGCCCATTTTCGGACCCCACTTGGCTGTGAAAGGTGGTGGAGTGCCAGAGGTGACCTGGAGCGTCCAGGTGCATGGTCACTTCCCACCAGAGAAAGTTCATCTATGTCGGATATAGCATTGTCCGTGTCAACAGTCAATTGTCGAGCCATTGTCGCCTTTTAATGGGAATTGGGGTGTCTGCCAAATCCCCAAATTGAAGGTGTAAAGGAAGAATTGGAGGAGAAAGAACTGGAGGTTCCGCTTTCCTCACTGTCGTATTCGACGAAAGGGTGCCACCGGAAGGATGGTCCGCAAAATCCCCTATCGATCTCTGCGAAATCTTGGGGGGTAGGAACGAGTTTAGGATCGGAGAACCAGGAGGGTTCGTAGGGATATGGTAGGGATTCGATCTACGGACGCGAGTCGTACAGGAGGGTTGCGATAGAAGTGACAAAGTTTGGTAGACGAGGTTCAAGAATCGACTCGTCAAGAAGGGTGGAATCAGCTATGAGCTGGTGTGATTTCAGAGGCATGACTTCGAGATATCTGATAGTCATGTATTGAGCCTTGGTAACAAGGAGAAATATCTATATACTGTTAAGGGTAGCCGATTCTAAGGTCAAGCGAATCAGGCTAGGCTTAAGAAATCAAATAGTAGACGGAGATTGTCAAGGAAGGCTCAAGATTTCAAGGCAGAACGTATGATATTGATAAGATCTCTTCTCCGTTGCTTGATGATGGCTAAAGCAAGCGAGGCACTTCGATATTTATATCCCACGTCTGAGTGTTCGCGGACTACATCCTTTACCCATACAACCAAGTATCTACTAACAATTTTCACAACAAAATCCAACAGCGAACCCCCTTTGACCCTGAAAGTTTTTTCCCCCGCACAGCTAATGGCGTGATCCGAGCTCTTCTTTCTCCGAGGGTGTTCACACCTTCTCGGTAAGAGATAACAGCCGTCGTCCTGCTGTTCAAACTATGGCCGTCCAGTTTGGAACTTGCCAATAGTTTCTTAGAACACCAAGGGGCCAACTTGGTTGTCGACCAATACGGCTTCGTTCCGGTTCACCCGGTCTTGGCGCTGGCTTTCAGGATGACTAGTCTTTGACGATCGGTCCAATACCAATTCGTGCTGGACTGCGTCTCCTTATCGATATGTTCCGATAGCCTTGCTTGCCTATGATAGGCATTCATTTGGGGTTCAGTACTATTCTCTAAGGAATAGCCCGAATACCACTCCCTCCTAGGCTTCTGGACGTTGTTTTGGTCTCTTGACTTCAGTGGGAGGTAACTCCGCGAGGTCTTGACGAAATCGCTTAGTTCTTTCTTCCAGACGTAGCCAGAGATGCCTTCTTATATACCCTGCGGACAGGATCCGGTCGGACGGACGGCGACGACGTATACGGGGTTACGAGAAAGGTTCCAATATTTCCTCTTTCTATGATTGCGAGCAACTGTTCAAGGCGCTAGTGCTGTCGTCCGGGGCCAACGTCGGGGACGGAGGGGGGTATTAGTCTGTAGAGTTTCAGGCCCAGAGCTCTCAAGCTGCTCTTCTGGGCCCTCATGGGAGTTATGCGCCTAACACTGTGCAAGCTTGCAGTGTAATAGTGCGATGATATGATGTGATGAAGAGTAGTTTCCTGTCTTGACTGAGTACAATCAGACGTCCCAGAAGAAATCACACGCTTAGCAAAGGAAGCCCAAGGGGTTGAATATATATGGGTTCCATTGAAACCTCCTTCACAAACAGCAATTAATGCATAATGCGGATATTCGGTTTGACTACTATCCATAGTTCAAGTTTCCGGATATAGATCAGGTCTGTCTGACAATCGTGCTTCTTGAAGCTAGTGCAAATATATTGTATAATATCATACATTATCATATCAGCTAGAATGCAGCTTACAGGGTAACCGTCCTACATCTCTGTTGCTATAGGTTGCTGAATCTCAGCCTAGCAGGTGCCAAAAGGGGGCCATGTGAGAAACGGTATCATTGACCTGCAAAAGTAACCTGCGAACTTGATGTACCTAATAATAGGAATGTACTTACGTACCTAATTAGGTAGAGTAACATTCACGTACAGTTACGCAAGGTCAGCAGCAATCAGAGTTAGACAGGTTTAACCACTACCAGAGTTAGTTATTGTAATCAACTACCAGGGTTACGGATGGTAACACAGCATAGAGGTTAGGGAGGGTAATGGACAAGGCAGGGTGACTAGAAGTCCTGTTTAAAGTGGGTAAGAAGGATAGAGCCAGTCCTGCATGCTACCTTTATGTAACCAGTGGTATCATGATGTTAGAATCCAGTGTAAGTAATAGAGTAGATATACAGGACCATCCAGTAACATATATATATGTTACGCAAACTAACTCCGGGATTCAACCATAAGGTATCATGTTACCCTACAATCAGGATCACATAATTGATCATGAACCTCATGCTACCCTATCTTCAACCTTATATAACACACAAAATATTTACAAAGATACCTAGGCTTGAATCAAAGCATATTGCGAAGTAGCTATCGAGAGTGGTGGCAAAGTGTGACTGTTGGAAAAAGCCTAACAATACTAGGGCGCCAGAGGTAGATTTGCGACAGTGTATATGTAGCTACTTTCAATCGTAATTATCTTGTCTTCCGGCTATTTAATGGGTAGGGACAGGCGGACCTATGCAAGTTGAGAGTATTTTCACCAGATGTTCCCTCAAGGTTACTCTAAGCACATAATATCCCTAAGTCAGTTGTGAGTGCGCCTCTTTATAGCCATCTGGGCATTAGGGACAAACTGAGGTTCGTACGAATTTTCCTCTACTGCCTAACAGCTTCTTGCCTAGGAACTATATCATTACAAAGTGAGATTAACGCACACACAGGGAATTCTGTCTGACAGAGTTATGGTAGTTAATGAACTATGGGCTATAGGTAGTGCCTATTAGACCAACACAGTATGGCCAATCCGTGGGCAAGCGAAGTATTGACTAAAATAGTTGCCGATTGGCCAAATCGACCTGATGGACTATAACGCTAGCATAGTAGAAATGATCACAGTGTGTGAGAGTCTTAACTGAGATAAGGGGTCATGTGTCGACTTTACAGTAGGTCAGAGAAAATAATCCAAGTGGTAGGTTTTTTAATTATTGCAGACATGAATGAGATTCATTGCAAAAAATAAAGGGGATTGGTCGACTCTTCTTTTACGCTTGATCAGCAGACTAGCCTAGCTGATCCTATGATATTGTGGCATTAAAAAACCTTGAGTGGAGAAGTGTGCTCATTAATGGTTAGATTAAGGAGGGGTGTTTGTTTTCAATTTCTTTTTTTGTTAAATCCGTGGTTTTATTGGTATTAAGTCCAGGAAAATCTTGGCATTGACACTAAGGGATTGCCTAGAAATGCCAATCACATAGGAAACTTCACCTCCCCCATATAATAACAAATAACAATATAAACACTATCACAAAAATCAAGTTATCAGCCCCAGGGAGAAATTTCAAAATCAGCACCTCTGGTCCATGTCTCTAATATAATGACAAATTCCCAACCTAACTGGAAGATTCAACCTATTCTGTATTACAAAGGAAACAAAATCCTTTATCAGGCCTTTCTTCTAATCCCCTCTTTCCCTTAAGGCTGACCCTGGGCTTATGTCAAATACCTACTGATCTACCCCCTCCTTAGGCCGAGCCAGGAATGGGCAAACTGCAATCACGTGTTTGAAGGTATGAACTGAGCCAAGACTTAACTCACAAGTCGGAAGCTGCTCCTGGCTGGACCAGATTGTTAGCATTAATAATGAACTCTTGTTCGATCTCTTCTTCTGTATCCTACTGGCCTGGAATTTCGCAAGCATCAAGAGAGTCTAGCAATCGCTGTATGACGGTCGATAAATATACTACTCCGGGTATGCATCCTTTACTCAGCTCTTCTGTACCTCTTTCCTAAGGCACTCCCTGGCCTTGATATACGCCTTCGCTATATGCTGTTGTACCATCCTGAGTCGGTTTGGCTTAACCAGATAGGGACTAGACTGGTATATTCCAGCTGCTCTAGTGCATATTTCATCAATCGGGTAGCGAACTTGGACCTAGGTGGTAGAAGTTGAGTCCTATACCTTTAGGGGTAGACTACCACTACTGTGGAAAGACATCCTTCTATTCCTGCAGTATCTGAGGCTGACCAGGAGTGGGATGCCCCATGATAGCATTGCTGTCGCGATATTATTACCTAGGATGGCAGGCAAGGTGAGGAGGGCTGTCATCAGGGACACTGGTAACCGGTAGAGTCAGAATGGGGCTAAACACACCTCCGCCGACAAAGCCGCCAGGTTGGTAAACAAGAAGGCGTTGGTTATTCCTCTGAGGACCCAATTTCAATAACGTCAGTATCTTTGTCATCATGTTAATGCTTGGGGTATGGATCTCTGCACTATAAAGCATGGTTGGCAACAGGATGCCCAGTGGGAATCTTCAATCGCTCTAGGGCGACAGTCCTTATCCTGCCAGTGACAATCTCTCAATTGCAAAAACAGTCGGCCTTCAAAGCGCCAGCTTGTTCTTGAATTGTGGTCTTGTTTGTTCCTTATCACCCAGCCCTAAACCTAGCCATATTACCTCTCTCCCGGCCGCCTGTATAACATCCAACTGAATAATAATCGGATACTGTGAGACCTCTTGCCTCACTCTGGGCGTTCCCCAGTGCACCAGCTCTGTCTTGGCGATCCTGAAGTAAAGGTCCAGATCTTCTTTACTACTATTAACCCTTTCCGCCTACCCCACCTGCAAATGCGAATTCTGGGACCATCCTCTGGACGTAACCGTAATCTGGAAGTAATGCATATATGAAGTAGAAAAGCTCTCTCCTGGGTTATCTGCCGTGTGTAGCTAACGATCATATATATCATAAAGAGAAGCGGGGACAGGGCCATGCGTTGTAGCATCCTGCAATCAATTTTATATTCTGTGCGTGAGCTGCCAAGCTAGGCCTGATAGAGTTTTCGTAAATGGACGAAATTCTGTATCCAATGGGTTATGTATGTGGGGACCTGCTGGTTTCTTTCGTTGAGTCCCCAGAGATTTTGATGGTTGATATTTTCAAAAGCCTCCTTCACCTCTATGAAGACCGTTGAGACCTTCTTCCCACCGAAGTGACTCTATTTGACCTAGTGTTTCAGTGATAAGACTGCATCTAGTGTGGACCATTGTGGCAAGATTTCAGTCTAATTGATATAATACATGTCCGTTTTAAAAGCAATTGTCATAAGCTGTCGATTAAGTATTTATTCAGCAATCTTTTTATAAAGTCTGCATTAGGGCAATAACCCTGAAACTTTAACATTCCCTGTATTCACTCTTCCCTGACTTTAGAAGAATTACACCTAGTGGCCGTTTTAGGCAAGGGGGGTGAATCCCGCATCTCGGGAGGTGATCCACTAGCAAGGGCAGTACGTTTTCGTTAAGCTGGCTTAATTTTTTCTAAACTACATATGGGACCTGATCTGCCCCAGGGGCAGGCTTGTTTCTACACTACTTCTAAGCCTCCTATACCGCAACCAGTGTGACACAAATGGACGAAACAAAGGTCCCAACGGCGGGGAGGGTGTCAACAATATCGCGTCCTCATTTTCCTAGAAAAAGTAACTTCCTACAATTGTCGCAGTGTCCTGCTGTTGAATTACTATATTTAAAGTGTACTCTGTTCAGGATCTGATGTTTAGTGAACTGATATGCTGTCCACACGTCAACTTTTTTGTTTGCTGAAGCTATTTACTCATCACTGTATTTCACTGCACTCTCGTAATTGCAGCACAGCATGCTTTCATCGTCTCTTTCTTTTCTTTGGCCCTGCTCCCGTCACGCCGAACACACCGGGCACCCTAGGTATAAACGCTTCTTATTTCAGTGACGTCAGTTGTCCACCAAACCTTTGACCACCTCGTTAGTCCCGCATTGGGGCCTAGCCTTTTACTGTCTGTATCAACCTCGACAAGTTCTCCTTAAAAGTCTAGACCGTGTTAACTGACTTACTCAAATTTTTGTATTTGTGATTGATATATTCTTTCAGGGAGGATTCTATTCATGGGGTAGGGACCTATTAATCATCTCTCAATTTCATCTGGTCCCAGTCTGGAGCAGGTGTCGCCAGGTGTTACTCCTTCGAGTCCAGTTCTGTGAGTATGACTATGTGATATGATCCAGTCTATTGGTATAGGTCCCTCCAACTCGACACCCAGGCTAATGTTGCTGAGTTGGCTAGTGTGTAATTGAGGACCAAGGGTTGATGTAAAGTTGGGTTATCAGGGAAGATTGTCTAGACCACGGGTGTATTCATGATCATGAAACCTCTCTGCGCTACTAGCCGCATATAGTTCTCACCCCGTCTTCGTTCTTTAGATTCCATAGTCCGAAGAGAGTCTGCCAAGATGGTGTTTATATCCAAATCTCCGACTATAACTAACGGTTCCTTTCGTTTGGGTAAACAGTTGCTCTGGTCACACCGTATGTTCCCCTTAGTTCCATTTGTAAGTATTTATCTAGCTAAAGGAATGACTGTCGCCTAACAAAGGTCCCTTCTTTCCAAAATTTCTTAAGAACAAAATATCAAAATCATTTGAAACTACTAAAAATAAGACACTAATCCGAGTCCTTAGTGCCACATAGGTACACACAGGTACCTTGGGTGAGGGTAAAAAAACACACTCATAACCTGGTGCCTTCAAGGGTTGCCCATTATACAGTGGCAGGACTTCCACACATAGAAAGGAAACCTTAAACTATCTGAAAAGATGAAAGAATGCGAGAAATACACTATTGCTCCCACAGCAATTGTGTTGCACAACCTTGATTTTCCATCTACTCTTTTTACCTGAATGTGCTCTTCGTAACATACTATATCTATAACCTAATTTCTCAGATAGGTAACATCTTTCTCGCCTAATGGTGCGGCCCGGGAATCTATTCTTGACTTATAGTTCTATTTAGCAGTCTCTTTCACTCATAACTCTCATGGTAAGCTGGCAGCCTAGCCAAATGTTTACCTTGGCAGGTAGCACGTCTGACAGGTGTCATCACGCAACAAGTAGGGATTACCATCTGTGACCCTCTGCAGTCCGGTTCGTGGTATTAAGTTCTATTTGGTTTGCTGTTGCAAACAAATCAGGCATACAGGCAGAGTCTTCTTGCATGATGCCAGGGGGTCACCACAAGTCCAACAGCGGTGGTATTGCAGAGTTACCGATGCCTCCCATATCAGGTTAACCTGTTTGTACTTGCCCTTGAAGAGGACTGATAGTGATGGTTTGGCTACTTCGTTTTTTGGAACCCGGATTATGATTGTAGTTGCCCTCGGTTCATCAGAAGCGCCCTGGTCTGGTTTTAGGAACTTTGCCGCCACTAATCTATGTTATGGTTCGCCTTGAAGGCCTCCTAGAAGGCTTTCTCTGAACACTTGTTGTCCCGGGATCGCTGCATGGGACACACCGTGCACGATGATGTCGATGTCTGTGGGGGCCCTCCTGAAAGGCAGGAAGTCAAGACCCCCATCGTCGATTATCTCATTCACTGCTCCCATCAGCCTGTCTACATACCAGGAATTGTGTCACGAGTAACTCCCAGCAGGGGCAGTCCAAGAGACTGTTTGGTGGTCCTGTTGGTGATAACTAGTAAATTCGTTTCGGCTTTACTTTGCCATTTTGACTGGACTGTTGCAATAGCTAAGGATATCCTTGCTTCGAAACAGGCCGCGTTGACTAGTGGCTGTGCCACCTCCCTTGTCGCAAAGATGTTCCTCTTTACCAGGCCAGGTGATGGGATCTTCGGGTAAACTTCACTTCCTACCTTATTCAAGCTTGGTTTCTGTTATGGCTTTTACAGCTTTTTCTACTTTGGTACTGAGAGGTTCAGTTGCAGCATGACAGATTCCGCTTACCTCTTGTGTCGAGCCTGTGTCTGAGTTTCAGATCTTGGTCGCGGCTGTCAAGCCAAAATGGCATAACTTCGCATTTCCTTCTTTTCTTTTCTTAAGAGAATCGTTTAAATTGATTTCGTTGAAGCCACAAGCTGGCCCCTCAACAAGTTATGAGGCATTCTGAAGAGGTACTGAGTCATGGCCCTGAGCATCTGCACCTGGTGGGTAAGGGCTATAACAACAATAATCATATATTCAGAATCCGAGAACATAACAGATTCGAAGGACCTGTCCTTCTTCGTCATTGGCATGTTCTTCAAGGGTCCGCCAACCTTGAGATAATTCATCACTAGATCCTAAAGTTCCTTGGAGGCAGGGTCAGACCCTTGGTCATCCTTGCCCGGGGGGCTTAGTGTAGACGGTAGTGATGAGCCTTTCTCTGGTTCGATATCCATTTCCACCTCTCGAGATCTCATAATGGGTCTCGGTAATGCTTTAGGGTCATTTTTAGGTTTGTGTAAATGACGCATCAGACATCGACACATGTTTTAGATGGTTTTTTTCACAATTTCCAATTGTGTTGAAAAAAGTGCAACTTTCAACTTTCCAGAAAAAGCTTGGAAGTGATCATCGATTAAGGACGCATGTTGATGGTCTGATAATTATAGTTACCTAAACGTGATTGGCACCTGCTATGATTACCAACAATCCTCTAGATATCAACGCAAATTAACTAAACCTTTCTGCTCTAGTTACCAATTTTTACAACTTGATTCATTTTATTTTATCTTCACCTTCTACGAACTTAACTATACGTCTTTGGTGGGGTCGCAACCTCACGATACATCTTCCTTCTGGTAGCCCACTTTACTCTATATTAATCAGCTCTTGAGTCAATTCTATGATGATATTTGTTGCTCTTCAAGACCCTTTGGTGACAAATACGACTGTTGGTATCCTCGTTAGAAACAATTTACCTAGGGTGGAGGTTACTATGTTCAGAACATCTCTAAGTTTCTTTCAAAAAAAATACTCAGACCTCTTCCAGGCCTCAGATGGACTGCGATATTTTTTCAGAATAAGGAGCTTAGGGGTGAGTATTGGTTTAAGGTTTATCGAGGTGGGACACATTGAGCTTTCCTAAGGAATATCCAATGATGATAGGCCTAGACCCTTGCGAACACATAAATTCAATCATGGACAATTCCGTTCTAGTGATACCTGTGTTGGTCCCTGAAGGGATTACTTTTGAATGTTATAGCCAGGAAGTGTAGCAGGAATACACTGCAGATGAATTAGGAGCAAGATTCGCGGAATCATAATCTCAACTCGAATGCTTCATCGAAGACAATGAACTGCATTTACAACATAATATGATTACTATGGGTACAACATGGGAGAGATAGATACAGTTTGCTTACCGCCAGCAAGTCATAACAGCATAACCACTGAGGTGACCCTTATGCTCACATGTGAGGGTTGAGAAGACAGGACTCAATATTGATTCCAAAAAGGTATGATGACCTGGAGCCAGCTCCACCATTTCTCTTGGTCTGTAGCGGACCTATTAGCTTTCCACGAGATTTTACCAAGGTCATGGCAGATGTACGCTGGAATGAGTATTTAAAGCAAGGCATAATGGAAGGTTAGGGTCTTAAAGGAACTCATCTGTCATCAAGGATTTAACAGTTTGATATTGCAGTCGCAGAACTCCAGCAAGCGGATATCCTACCCCTTCTAGCTACTCTAAGGAGATCATAATCACATGCAGGAGGGAAAAAGGAGAGAACACCTGTATAACCTAAAATGTCAACAGTTACTACTACCCACCCAGCTGTGCCTACTACAACAACACTGGTTTTTAAAGCTAAAGGACTCTATTTGTTAGCAGAGTGAACCTCCTTACTGGACATACAATAAAATCTGTTACCGCTTGTGAATCAGACAACACAACCTGCTCCGGCTAAGAAAGTTTTTAGCTCAGTGAGGAGAGGATTTCCGTCTGCAGTGGAGCAGCTGGCTACAGCTTATTGTTTCCGTACTTGTAGGATTGAGGCAGGACTTGTCTGAGATAATACACACCATGCAGCTGTATGTATTAAGTGCTCTAGTAAAGGCTAAACCATTTGCCCTCAGCTACAAAGTTATAAATGATCCGTGCTAGTTTCTGTGATTCTGAATACCAAACCAACGTTGGAGCCAACCCTGGCTTCGAACCACTAGTTCAAAGGGGTGTGCATAAGGTTCTTGTAGCTAACCAACAGACTCACCCAAGATCTTCAACAGGTCTGTCATCCCTCGTTGTTGGGAGTGAACCTACTTGAGGGATTAACCTAAGGTGATATGAAGAGCCTTTAAAACTCTATAGTGGAAACACAGGCTGAGGTGGTAGTAAACAAACTTAGGTTGAGGTTATGTTAGCAAAGCAGGAGACGAGGGGGATTCAGACTCCTCGATAACGGGAGACGACTGCCCGTTCATCCTCCTAGACCTCGCCTGCTTTCTGGGCCTCCAAAAGTGCCGTTAAAATGCCACTAGGTAGCAACATTATGAGGATCGATATCAAACATTAACTGACTCTATTCACAAATCTAACAAGAAATCCCAAAGTGGGCAAATGAAAACCAGCGAAGCTAGTTATACAAGGGTTCCAAGGTTACCCCTTTAATAACACTAATTCATAGATGCTGTGAGATTGCTTTTACTATAATCGATACTGCAAGGTGTCGGATATGAGTAAGGTCAGCCTGAATATCGCACTTCTTACAGGCTCCGCAAAGAAATTGTCAATCAGGATCCATCTATATATCAACCAGGATGCAGCTCACAGGGCTGGTGTTACCTTCAACTCTAGCAACGACATACATACTTGCTCAGATTATTCAAAAACACCAGGAATAGAGTTTGGGCAGACACTCAGATCGGACTCACAATATCTGCCAATGCGTCATTTTGGTTATAAAGCCTTGAAAGTTATATCAGTTTTTCCATGAAATCTTTGACTTAGACGGTTTATTACATTGTGAGGGGATTAGTGTGAAGGACAAAGCTCTCAATGGTGTGACTGAAGATTTGCCTAATGACTGTGTGTTAAAAACTGCACTGCCTGAAGCATACATCGGCTACCTAAACCTTTTAGGCAAGAGGGGCTACAAATGGGTCACTCTACCATCTTTTAACAAAATGGTTGTCAAAGAAAAGATGCTTCCTTTGAGGGTAAAGAGGAAAGGTCATCTAGTGCTTAGCGACAGCAGAACAAGAAGCAAGTCCTGGCAAGTGCAATTCCAAAAACCATTTGACTATGGCCAAGCCCTGCTGGGTTGGATATCCCATTAAGATGAACAACAACGGTACATTCCAGTAACTATGACTTAGAAATGCATGCTGCAGAAACAAGGCTCTCGTTATAGAATTCACGGTCACGTTTTGAAACAGTGTACTTGTCTCCACCAGTGGTAGACTCCTTCCAAGTAACATGAAATTGAAATTCCTACCAAGCAGGGCCTTGTACTTCATCTATGCCCACACATCGCCACATGGTAGCCCTGCCAGTAGAGCAAAATGTAACTGACCTCGAACAGTCATTTCCGATACTGGAGGTTGATACTGGTGGTTGCGAATAAGTAACTCATTACAATAATAGCAAAGAAATCACAATGCTGTTGCCATTACTTGGGATTTGGCCGCAAGGAAAAAGGTAACAAGTAAGGGAAATTGTACCAGGGGAGTCAACTCCTCCAAGCAAGAAAAACAGTGTTGATTCGATCCTGCAGGCCAGGATTTGGTATAGGTTTTCATTTATATTGCGATTGCTAGTATTTATTTCTTATATTCTGTATCTATTTCATTACTTGTAAAAGACAAATGGTTATACCCTGGGTTCAGTTATTTTGTGCTTTACCTATGTTTATCAGGCAAGACTAGATTAGCAATTGGTGATTATTTTGGTAATAAACCTAAGGAAGCAGTGAATACCTGAAACCTATCTACTGTGATCCATAATACCCAAACTATACTATTATAATTTCAGATAGATTATAACGCTCCAGGGAACAAAACGCCTTATCGAAGAAGTACCCATGAAGTGGGCCTAGTTATCCAGCCAACCGCCCCATACTTGGCCAATATACATAAATCTCTGTTTGGACCGGAACCTGGAAAGGCAGCGGAGAAATAAAGAAGCACTGCGTATCTTTGAGAGATGCGCTACAGGTTCCTCGTTTAATAGCGTATCGGTCAAGAAGGCCAAGCAACCATGTCTACATAGTGGTTTTCGGACACTAATCTCTGATGCTTGTAGTAACCGGATACCAGGGTCCTAGAATCATTACCGCAAAATGGTTAGGTTGAAGAACGTAGACCAAGTGAACAACATAGTCTCTGAGTATGTAGGGATGCAAGACCTTAAGGTTGACTGCTATCTGGCAATGTCCTTGCTAAAGGATGACAATCCTCATATTAATTAGGATAAAGGTAGACTGAAGTTGCACTCAAAATATTGTCAAATGTATTGTTCAATATTTAAGCGACTTATGGAGTTTATTACTAGGGAAGATGTCCTATTTGAGGATTGTAGTCCCAGATTTATGTTGGGAATGGCAATGTATGCAGGGGAAGACAGAATGGACTCTGTAACGGATTCCTATTATGTTTCTACTATTACTACTGACTTGATGTTGGTTATTACTTATTTGGGTTTATACCTGATAAGCGCTACTATTTGGTTGTCCCCTCCTACTTGGTTATGACTTCCTAACTGGTTATTCTTTCCTTGTTTCGCTTATCACTACCCCTCCTTGCTTCTACCCAGTTGGGTATCGCTATCCTCCTGCTATACCTACTGGATTTGCATAGTAGTAGCGATCTCTTGTTCCTTCCTGTTTGGATTCCATTACTTGTTTTGTTAGCTCGATCCTGTCGCTTTTAACCCTCTGTTTTTGGAATGTAGTTACCTTGGTATGCTGCCTCTGTTAGCATGTTTGTTGGACAGGATGTTTGCGCTTTTGTTTAGTTTTCCTAGCTACAATCTTTTGTATTTAAAGAGCCTGCAAATCCCTTAAGGATTCGGACTCTCAAGCCTCACAGCACTATCACCTTTAATACTACAAGTTGAACGGTTACTCTATTAGTTCCATACCTTTTACCTTGTCTATTGAAGACCTATCCATCAACCCTTCTCCCCCTATCCTAATAGTATCTTCAGAGCCCCTCTGGGATTCTCGAGATACTTGGGAGTAGGTTACAGACTCTGTGTCAATCTAGGCAGGGAAAACCAAGGTTCTGGGAATATTGCATAACTAGAAATTAGTACTGCCGTTCCGAGGGATACAGAGTTTCATGATAAGATAGAACTACAACATTAGTCTATCCTTCACCTAGAGCCTATATAGTCTAACTGAAACCGAGAGTAAGATGTCTTGTATGACTACATTAGGGGTATGGAGGTACAAGAAAAGATCCGCCAGTCTTTTAATGACCTATTAGTCCAATACCCTTTCTGCTGAAGCTAACAGGTATCTACAGTTTTATATCGATTATCCTAGGTGAATAAGATTACTATAAAAAAAAAGTGTATATAATTCTTAATAAAGGGTTTAGAAATAGGATCAGAAAGGCTACTTTGTTCATCAAGCAGGACTTGAAGAACTGCTATTATCTAGTACGGATTGCACTGTGTGAAGAATGGAAAACTGACTCAAGAGTTGTTATAGGTTGTATAAGGAAATGGTGATAGTCCTTGGTTATGCAATAAAATATCTACCTTTCTAAGAATGATCAATAACAAATTCAGAGATGTGCTTAATGCCAGAGTTATCGCTTATATGTATGATATCCTTATACCCTTTGAGTATATTGAAGAATATGACATCCAAGTTCATCAAGTCTAAGATATAATTTGCATTGCCCGTCTTTACATTAGTGTAAATAAAGTCCAGATTCCATCAAAGGAAGGTTGTACTCATGGGATATTAGATATCTTAGCAAGGGTTATCTATAATAACTTGAATGGTGCAGGAGACGAAGGCGTCAGCCACTTTTCAGACTGAAACTAGTGTCGAGTGCTTCTTGAGCTTTGCAAATGTTCAACCTTTGATTTGTAAATAGGTTTAGTTATAGTGAAACCCTTAATGGATCAGACTAAGTAGGATGTAAAATCAGGCTGGTCGGCTGATTGAGAGCTATTGTTTGATCATCTCCAAAAGCTAATTACTACTAGTGTTATATTGATGCAATTTCTTGACTCTCATCCAAGGAAGTTGGAAATGTAGACCACTAATTTTACGTTTGGAGTAGTAATATCGGAACTGTGTGACCAGCAAATATGGAATCCCATATTCTACATTGACAGTGGTTTCTGCCTGTGGTGCAGAACTATTATGTTTATGACACATAGATAAGTGCAACAGTTAGTGCATTCAAGGAATGGAATTATCATTTACACTCACTTGTAAACCAAATAGTATTCTATATAGATTAGTATGATTTAGAGTACATTAATGGTAAAAAGGTATTGAAGCAGGGGCACCACCGCGTTGCAAAATCCCTGCAGCCATTTAACCTCTAGGTTGATGCTGCCAAGGTCGGCAGAAGATAAGGCAGATGCATTATTGCACTATAGGGCATACATCCTGTGAGGGTACAGTGATCCACTACAACAAACCTGTTTCGTTTTGGGCATTGGCACGTTTAACAAAAATTTGACCTCCTGCATCCCTAACTTCAGGTTTCCTGCCAGAGGGATTGCTTGCCGTTAGATTCCTATAGCTCTTCAGCTAGTGGGAGAAAAATACCAAGTATAACTTGGCGTCCTCAGAGCACTGGCATAAAAGGGTACCACTCTTGATGTCTACATCGAGTTAGAAAAAAGGTCTTCTCACGCACAAGAACCGGTGGTACATTACTATGGATAAGGTACTAAATTGGGCAATTATGGAGGCACAACATTATTCACTGATCTCTGGACATATTGGAACATATTATACCGTGGGACAAGTAAAAGCAGACTTCTAGTGGTCCAACATGTAGACTCATGTAATAGAATATGTTTGTACATATGATACTTGTGAAAGAAGTAAGACAATAAGGAACAAGAAGTGTGTCTTGCTCCAACCATTTGAGGTGCCTATGAGGCCCTGGAATGCAATATTCAGGGACATCATTGTGCCCTGACTAGTTTCAGAGGGAAATACAAAGAAAACAGTCATCATTGCTAGATTTGAAGGGTGTTTCAGTCTATAACTGTGGCTATGGAGGTGCCTGTCAAGGAACTGGCTCTGATCCTCCTGAAGGAAGTATGATGATTGAATGGACTCCTAAAATCAATGATTTCGAACCGCGATACTAGATTCTCCTCTAAGTATTAGATGCATCTCATAGTGTTACTCCAAGTCAAACTCAATCACTCTACTTGGTTGAAACCTGAAACCGAACGGTAAACTCTGAAACTTTCCTAAATAGCAGTTAGTATAACTTACAGAATCTCTCCACAGCCAGGCGGCTCTAGGCGGCCTGGCAAGAAACAGTAGCATTGTTTTCCAAAAGAGAAAGGGGATCCAGAAGTATACATAATAGGAACTTGATTAGGTACCTAGATAGTTAGGGTAACAAGGGTATACAGGGTAACCCTGAACCTCAATTAGGCATGGTAACACACAATCACAGTTAGACGTCGTAACCTACTACCAGAGCTAGGTAGGAAAACAGAAGCAACTTTCAAAACTTAATGATCAGCCTAGGACCCATTGGGTATGCTACAATCGCTTAAGCGGTTGTTTCATGATTATGGTATCCAAGGTAAATACAAGGGTAGTTAAACGGAACCGTCCAGGGATATCTGCGTAGGTTACGTTGACTCCATAATTTCGGCCAGCAAGGATATAGTTACCATAACTTGGAAATCACATATTAGATTGTGAACCTTAAGTCACCCTATCTTTAACGTTACATGAAACACACGGTATCATGAAAGCCAACAAGGTATCATTTGCAGCATGTTGATAAACTACTATTGAGATAGATGGCAAAGTGTCGCATCTTGTAAAAGGCTAAGGAAACTAGGCAGCTGGAGTTGGCTATAGCACCTTATATATGTCAACACAGTCCAGTGGAGAAATCAGGTCTATAGGGTATATAATGTGGTAGTCAACAGCTGACTGAGGGATGTGGTCTCTATTGACACGAGATAGTGCCCCCGGTTACTCTAAGTACCTAGTATCCCAAAGATAGGTGTGGGAGGACCATGTGAAGGACATTTGGGTGTAGGCGACCAACTAAGGTTTTTTCGGATAACCCACACCAGTAATTCATCTAATAGGTTTGAAACTACACAACTACTGAGATATATTGCTGGACTCGGACGCCATTCTGTCTTATTAAGGCTGAGCTGGTTAACGAATTATTGTCTATGAATAGCTCTCATTTAGTCAACACATTAGTGCCACTCACCAAAGGAGTTAAGTAGTGTCTAGAATTGCTACTAATTGGCCAAGTAAATCAGACAGACTACAATGCAGGCAATAATGGTACTGCCATAGTGCAACAGAGTCATAACTAATATGATGAGTTCAATGTCAACATGAGAGTAGGTAACAGTGAAGACTTCGATCAGGAATGGTTTTCTCACCTGCACACATAAATAAGATACGTTCCGGTAAGTTCAACAGGATTTGTGGACTCTCCTTATTAAAAGATCAACAGCCATCCGAACCTGACCCTTTGGAAGCTCTGCATTCATAAACCCTAAGTCGGCTAGGATGCTCATTTGTCGGCAAAGTAGATATGAGTGTCGTTAGCCTTTATAATTCTTAATAAATTAACAAGGTCATCACACTACTGTGATAACCAACTATCCTACTAAGAAGAACTGGAATTGAGTAAAGCTTCAGCTTAATGACTCCAAGTTTTAACCCTGGATTCATTTCCCAAACCGATACCTTCAGTGAGCTATGATTTGAATCCCTAGTGCCGTTCCAACCCCTGGATCCATTTTCCTAAAGAACACTCCTGTTAAAGTATATCATCAATTAATTCACGTAACTCTCATCGGACACTTATTGCTATATGAGACACCTATCAGGACATTTACGAGTACTTATATCATTCTTGAGCACAAGTAACATAGGGTGGCAAGTAATATTTCTGAAATGTCTCTCATATACTCGTGCCAAGGTTGTGGTTGCGTTGCACCACAACCCACAATCGCTCGCTGGCTCGCGACCGTGGGCACTCTCAAGAGAGTGCCTGACAGCTCAACGGTATTTTACAGCTCAATGTTAATTTGTGGCTTAGTATAGAAACCCTGTAATTCAACCCTAGAAAGTAAGCAAATTTTATTACTAAACAGAGTATCCAAATTCAATACACATCTACCAAGATAATTTTCTACCCACTCACATTGAATGCCCTCCCTCTGATTCTTGATACTTCATACAGCATAGCCAATCATGTCTACAATCTCTCAGGCAGCACTTATACCTCCCAGTCAAAGGGTTGAACCATATTCCAATATTGAAGCCCGCATACAGGCCGCTCTCACTTTTCTTCACACGACACAGGATGATGATCCAGACCTTTCTGCCCTCGCCAATTCCTACGAAATACCGCTTAGAAGACTCAAAGCCCGCTGGGAAGGCCGCCAATCCGAGCAAGAAAGACCAGCAGCAAACCGCAAGCTATCCGAAGACCAGGAGGCTGCCCTATGCCAATATCTTGATCGGCTCGATATGATTGAAACCAGTGCTAGTCTTCAAATGGTTTCCGGCGCCGCAAATACCATTCTGCAGCAAGCACATTCAGGTCCTTTACCAGTCCCAGTCGTGAGCGACCAGTGGGCAAGGCGCTTTCTCAGTCCGCATCCAGAATACTTTATTCGCAAGCAACGCACCATAGATGCGAATAGAAAAAATGCCCACCAGCCAGATGATATACGCAACTGGTTTGAGAGATACGATGCAGTATGCAACGAGTATAAGTTTCAGATTGGCGACACTTATAACTTTGATGAAACTGGATTTCGTATTGGAATTGCCCGAGATCAATGGATCATTACACGCGATCCCACCCGTCAGCCGACTCTCGGAAGCTCTTCAAACCGTGAGCTTGTTACCGTTTGTGAAGCCATCAGTGGTGATGGTGCTGTCTTGCCTCCTATGATTATCGTTCCTGGAGCTATACATCAGCAAGCCTGGTATGCAAATACTTCAATTCCAAATAACTATCTTGTTGGAATATCGGAAGCTGGCTATACCAATGACCACCTAACTATGGATTGGCTAGTCCACTTTGAAAAGTTTTCTTCAATGCGCCAAGTTGGCACATATCGACTACTCCTACTGGATGGTTACGGCTCCCACTGTACGAAGCAGTTTATTTACTACTGCGATTCACATAAGATTATTGTCTTCTGTCTCCCGCCACACACTAGTCATCTTTTACAACCACTTGATGTGGTTGTCTTTCAGCCCTATAAGCACTACCATGCTGAGGATGTCGAAGTAGCAACTCGTACTGGGTGTGGTGACTTTGATAAGGTGGAGTTCTTGGATAAAATTGATTCGATACGTCAACAAACATTCAAGAAGTCAACCGTTCGTGCCGCTTTCCGTGCTACAGGCCTAATTCCATACAATCCAGATATTATAATTACGAAGTTGAGGGAAGCTCAAATTACTCCAGTCCAGCCGGCCACGCCTCCAAGAGCTACATCACCTACTATGCCACTTACCATTCGGAGCCTCAAAAGGCAAGGAGAAGAACTCCTACGTGAGGCAGCAGATTACTCTCCCAGTTTTCAACGCAAGTTAAAATGCGTTCTACAAGGCGGATTGGCTCAAGCACAGTCTGGAGCCTTAGCAATGCAGAATTTGGAACAAAGTCAAGCAGCAGAACAAGCAAGAAGTGCCAAACGCAAGTCTCAAAATAGACGACAAGTGCAAAAAGGAGGGGTTCTTTATGCAGCAGAAGCACGTGAAATGGTTAAAAAGTGAGAGGAAGCTGAAGTAGAGAGAGCAGAACAGCAGTTACGTAAGGCACAAAATGCTAAGAGAAGAGCTCAGCAAGCTGAACATAAACCATTTCTTGAAGAGCTTAAGGCAAAAGCAAAGGTGGTAAAGGCGAGACTAATGGCGAAGGCAAGGGCTGAGGCAAAAGCTGAGGCAAAAGCCAAGGCTGCTATTGCTGCCCATAGAAAGAAAGTCTCAAGGCTTATTGTTATGGGAATTAGAAAACATGTCAAGCTGCAGAATTAGATATGTAATAAAATGCTAGTTTAAAATGTTATGTTACGCTACAAAGCTATGTTAAGCCACAAATTCAGGCTAAGCCACAAATTACCATTGAGCTGAAAAATACCATGGAGCTGTCAGGCACTCTCTGGAGAGTGCCCACGGTCGCAAGCCAGCGAGCGATTGTGGGTTGTGGTGCAACGCAATCACAACCTTGGCACGAGTAGTTAGAACAATGTACTGCTACCTCTACTAGGCCTCTCATGGAGTACAAGTTTTTGCAGACCTTGGAGGCTTGGTATTGGAACTGGTTATTCAGTTGATTAAGGTGGCACCAATTATGGTGCCAGAAGAATGTCTGTTCATGATAGTCAGTAATCACAGGGCACTCTTAACATCCCGCATGCACATTGACCCTTTGGCGATACCTAGTCGGACCCAGAAGGGGATATTTTTCCAGGTTTTATCCATGAAGTCTTACAGCTATATATTCTGCATGAAGTAGGCCAATGTTTGCATAAAAACATTCCGTAGTCGTATGCTTCGTCAAAGACAAGCAAGACTACTTTCACGAAAGTATGGTTAATATGGCTACACAGGCGGTTAGAAAGGCAATATATGCCTACCGCCTGCTAGTTAAGACGGTGTAGTGGTGAAGAGACCTCCAGGCACTCTCGAGGTGGCTGTGAAGACAGCAGTAAGTATTGACTCCATTTATGATGTTATTAAGGTGCAAGCTCAGCACCTTCCCTTCTTGCGTTGCCGCCCTATTAGCTTTATACAACATTTTGCACAAGTCATGGCAGATGTAAGCTGGTATGTGAATTTGATTCCAGCAACAAGAGAAGCTCTGGGATTTAGAATATCTCAGGGTAGATAGTTTGTTTACTGTTTGCTATTGCAGTAGAAGCAGGTCTAGCAAGCCAATCTCATCGCTGTTCTGACACAGTACAGAGATTATCAGGACTGGCTGCAATGACGTAGAGGAATAAGCCTGCTAAACTTGAAACTGCAATGGTGGCTACAAACATTCGGTAATGCCAACTATACCAACCTTAATTTTTGAAGCTCAAGGCCCGTCTTGGATAGCACAGTCAACCCCCTTAAAGGCCATACCACAATATCTGGGACCTCTTCTCCAACAGAGAGCACCAGCGGCTCCGGCAGAGCCAACTGGCTGAGGTGGGTGGAATGGGTTTCCAGGGGCAGTCACACAGTAGGCCTCAGGTTAGGGTTCTGCAGCTTGTAGTATTGAGGGAGGACCTCTTGTAAGTTTGTTCAACCACGAAGCCCGCAGTACAATTTGGCCTGCTGAAGCACTAAAATATTTACCCCATATATGAAGTGGAATAAGATGCTTTGTGGTTTCTTTGATTTGGAAGAACATACCCTTGTTGGAGCTTGTGCCAGGTTTCAACAATTTGTTCAAACCGGCGTGATTATGGTTGTAGTAGAAAAACAACCTCCTGACACACCTTCTACAGTTGATGTGCTCTATCCCGCGATGCTGGTTATCCTATTGCTTAAGTTCGCTTTAGTGGATATGATGAACATTGGAGAGCTGTAGTGGAAACACAGGTAGTGGAGGTAGTAAGCAATCATCAAGTTGTGGTAATGTGAGCTGATTAGGACAACTGGTTGATTATGACAAGCGAGAAGTAGTCATAAACCCGCTTCCTCCCTCCTTGATTTCAACCAGCTTCTTGGCCTGCCAAAGTTCTACAGGAATGAGGCTAGGAAGGGACGGTATCAGGAGCGGTGTGAAGCATTGACAATCTATATTGGGAGGTTCCACAAGAAATTCCATATTTTGCAAAAGAAGTCCAAATTATTGGATATCAAATAGTTGAAGGGAGACTGCTTTGACCAACAGCAATTCACCCATGATACGGAGATTATGTTTCACTACTATCGACATTGCAAGTTCACATATATGCAGAAGGTCAGCCAAATCATCGCACTTCTAGAGACGGTAGCAAACAAATATCATTATAGCATCCATGTGCACCTCAGCCTGACTACAGCTCATAGGACTGTAGTGACCTTCAACCCATGCAAATGGTTACATTCTTGCTGCAGGTTTCGCAAGCGCCGGTATTAGAGTTTCGCTGCTCAATCCAATCAGAATTGTCCCCTTCATGAATGGAACATATTGGGAATAAAAACCGGCAAGCTTGGTACACTTTGTCAATGAACTCAAATGCTTTGCTAATGAGTTACATTGTGATGAGATCATTGTGAATGACAAAGCTCATATTGCTAAGGCCACAGATTAGAGATATCCCTAGGGCTGTACACTCATTACCCTGAACCATTAATCCACTTCGGTAACCTTTAGCACAACAAGGGTCACCAACTGGAGGATGTTGCATTATTCAACTGTATGGTTGTCAAAGAGAAATATATTCCCCAAGAGCCACGGGATGATAGGTCACTTTGTGCTAAACGACTGCAGAAGAAGGAATGCTGTCCTGATAATCGAAATCCCAAAACCTAAGAGGCTACTTTTAATCCCTCCTGGCAAAAGGTCGTAGTATAAGGAGACACAGGTGAATATACTAGTAAAACTGACTGACAAACCCCAACAATTGAAACAAAGTTCTCATTGTGGGACTGTGGGTCATATATGGGGACAGGGTACTGTTCTTGCACCAGTTGTAGAGTCTATCAAACTAGTTCGCAAGAGAAAGTATCCTGAATATGCGTATAGTAACTATGCTGTGCCCAAACATCAACCCATTGAGCCTCTTCCTGTTTAGAAAAAGCTGACCGAGCTCAACATATCACCTCTAATATTAGTGATAGATGCTAATGGTAGCGACTAGGTAAGTCAACTTAATAATACCAACGAAACCATTAGGCTTTATCTACTTCTTGCAAGATGTCCTGGAGGAAAAGGGTACTAAGTAAGGAAAAATGGCCTAGGTAAGTCCCCGCTTCCATCCCAGAATGACTGGGCTGATTCAATGAAGTAGGGCAGGATTATGTTTGGGCTTTTATATTCTATTGTGATTGTTATAGTTAATATCTTAGTTCCTTTGGTCACTGCGTTACTTAGGGGAAGACTGATGGTAATGGTCTGGTTTTCTTCGATTTTGTCAGATCTGTATTTCAGTCAGGTAGGACTTGATTAGCAAGTGTTAGTTATTTTGCAAGTTTACCAGAGGAGAGTTGAATATACATAATCACCATAGTGTGATAGTAAAGAGCAAAAGTACACCGATTATAAAATGAGATACATTTTGATGCTTAAGTGAACAAGGCGTGTTACAGAAGAAGATCTATTATGTGGCCGAGTCTAACACACCCACCGCGCGAGACTAGGTGTATAATCAGAAAGGTCTGCTTGGACTGGAACCTTCAGGTGATATGCACTAGTGAACAAGTATTACTTGGATGGGGCAGTGGCTCTACGCTTGCTGTGCTGAGTAACTTAAAGTTCACGAAGTCCCAGCTAGAATGTATGTTTCAGATGTTTTCTACACCAAATCCTGATGCAAGTGTTTACCAAATTTGAGGGTCTGGGAATCATAATTATACCAAGATACTGTGAATGAATATAGGAGACTATGTGAATGATATGAGGTTTGAGCTTGAAGATATTCCTTTTACCAAGGTTGATGGCTATCCCGTGATGTCAGGGTTAAAGGACCACAACCCTTCTATTAATTTATATTAAAGTACGCCAAGGAGCCGCTCAGACTATTACCAGGGGAAGATCGTAGTCGCGTAGTGACACATGGAGTTCAATACAAGTAAAGAACTACCTGCGTTATTTGTATTCTGATATATATTTAGGGAATGGCTGTGTATACTTTGGAAGATAGAATGGACTTTTGTCCCTATCTAGTCCTTGAATCGATGGATTATACGGATATTTTCAGTTAAGAATATATAACTGCACTTCCTAGGCATTCACAATTTCATTATAAGATACAACTATCACCTTGGAGATAGCCATCCTGTGTGCCAATAGACCATCTCTCCAAAAGATGTGTAGATGTTTTCTATGACTACATCCAGGAAATGGAAGAACAAAGAATGATCTGATAGTCTAGCTCACAGGTGGATGCTTCAATTCTCTTTATCGAGAAACCCTATGGTGCTCTTCTACTAAGTATCGATTATCGATGCTACAATAAGATTAATATAGAAAAGCACTATCCATTGATCTTGATGAACAAGCCCTGGGATTGCCTCGCAATGGTCATAGTGTTCACCAAGCTGGACCTAAAAAATGTCTATTATCTAATCCAGATTGTACTGGGTGAGGAATGGACAATAACCTCCATGCGTTGTTATAGCCTGTATGAGTATATTTTAAAGCGGTTTGTACTATGCAATGCACCATTCACTATCCAGATTATGATCAAGACATATCCTGACATATGCTACATGCCGTAGATATCGCTTCCATAGATGACATCCTGATATACTCCGAGGCAATTGAAGAAGATATCTCTATAGTTTCATCAGGAGATGGAAAGACTACGTAAGTGGTGGTCTTGGAATTACCATAAACAAGTATAGCTTCCAGCGAACTGAAGTTTAATTCTTAGGCTATATGATATCTGAGCATGTGATATCCAGTACAACTAGGAAGGTTGTGGGGATCAAGGGGTACAAGACTTCTCTGAATATGACCGATGTTAAATACTACATGGGCTTTGCAAACTTCGACTAACAATTTATAAACTCTTATAGTAAGGTACAGAAACTGTTAACGGACTTTAATATCAATGGTGTAAGATGACACTGGTCGCCTATTTGTTAGCAGTTATTTGAATATCTAATAGAGATGTTCACGGTTGGTACTATTTTGACACACTTTGATGGCTCTGGTCCAACTGAGTTGCAAACTGACACCTATGGTTTCTCAGTGAGGAGTGTCCTCTCGCCACTCTGTATTAACAAAAAGTAGTATCGGGTGGCCTATTAGAATAGGATGTTCTTGATAACAATGGAAACTATATTGTTCATAATAAAGAGATGTCAGCAATATTTGATATATTCGAGGAAAGGGCTTATCTTTTACAAATGGTAGATGACCAAAGAGTACTATATATGCAGATCTCCAGAATTTCGAGTAATTTAAGATTACAAAGGTCTGGAATGGCAAACAACAAAAGGGAGCAGAATACATACTGCCATTTAACTTAATCATAGTTTACCAGAAGGGTCGGCTGAATCAGAAGGCAGATTCATTTTCGCAGCATATGTAATAGTGTCCTGAAGGGGGCAGTGATGCACTACCACTCTATGTTTTTGTCTTGCGTAAGTACACGTGCAACTGGAACACAATCTCCTATTTCCACAAATGCCTCTGACACATCTGGGTTATCGCTAGCGGTCAAATTTCTTACTAGCCCTCATGGTCGCAGCAGAAAAAAACCCACCATACTTAGGAGTACTCAGGGCGCTGGCCGAGATTGGAACCACTATTTAACCCCAGTTCAAAGTAGAGAAGGGTCTCTTAACCAACAAGAAAGGATGGTATATCCTTAAGGACTAGTTATTTAAGAGGACAAGGAGGGATCCAGAACGTGATTCACATATTATTGGACATTTTGCGACCTATAATAGTATGGCATTAGTAAAAGCAAACTTCTGTTAGCCCATTATTGAGACTCGAGTAACCTAATATATTCGTAGCTGTAATACTTGTTGAAGAAGTTAGACAATATGGCATAAGAGTTTTGGATTGCTCCAACCCGTTGATGTTTCCATCAAGCCATCAAATGCGATATCCTTGGACATGATTGTGGCTATACTAGTGCTGGAGGAATATACGAACATATAGGTTATCAAAGATGGATTTTCCAAGATTTGTCACATTATCCCTGTGATTAAGGAGGTGCACATTAAAAACCTGGCTCTTATCTTCTTCAAAGAAGTATGGCAATTGTTTGGGCTCAAAGATTGTATCATTTCTGACTACAATATCAGTCTTACCTCACAGTTTCAGCAAGGTTTGTACGAGTTACTCCAAGTCAAAGACAATGTCTCTACGTTGTTACACCATGAAACTAATAGGCATACTGAAATGTTAGATTAGATGATGGAGAAGAACTAAAGAAATAATTTTGCATATCAGCAAGGAGATTGCGCTGTGCGCCCCTGCCTAAAGGAACCCATATACCCGATGCCTATATCTGAGTCTTCGAAGGTGACATCCATTATGGTACACTAGGGGTTTGTCTACTGGACTAACTGGTTAGGGGCCATATTTTATCATCAAGGGATAAACTAACTTGGTAAGCTCATAGTGTGGGACTGCAAAGTCACTTGCTACAACATTCAAGAAACATGAGAGTGGGTACAGGTGCGACTAAGGAAGTGTCAAGATAAAAAAAGTAACTACTATTGCCAGAGTTTGTCATACGGAAAGATGTCACAGTGGCTAGAGCGAATAATGCAGACCTGTTATCACGAATAGACCAATCGTTTGCACTATGAGACCTATGGCAAAGCTAGACTACAACAGCTTTGAGCTCTTTGTAGTTCAGGAAAAAATAGGAATACATACTTATCACACAAAACATCATGGCCGCGGGATAATCTATGCAGTCGTCAATGTTAAAGTACTAGAGATGTCCCCGGAACACCCTATAGGTAGGACGTCAAATGAGGTACCAGTACCAGACATAGATGACTAGGAGCTTAACTATATTATGGACGCCATACTAGGCAGCCGATATTGGGAAAGTATCTAAGCCAAGTTCCCATATCGGTTTGTCCAATACTTGGCATCAAGCAAACGGTACTGTGTGGAAGCAAGCTCTACACAAACTGTTTGGGATATAGGTAAGTAGGGCAATTTGAGCCTTGGTTAAGTGTTATCAACAGTATCACTGTAAGTACAAGGACCACTGAGCATGAAACTATGCAAGGCGCAATAAAGTGCTGTTAAAAGACCGAAGATCCATAAGTTTGAGGACAGACATGTCGAAGGCGGGAGTAGAGTAATGCTTCTTCTTATCACTAGGTATAGTTTGCGAATCTCAGCACAGCAAGGGGCCTCAAGGGGGCGGGGCGAGGAATAGTATCAACAAGCGGCCAAACTGATATGAGATATGGGGTTACTATAAATAGTATCGTAGTTGGGTACCTATTTAGGTAGGGTAACCCACAACAACCCCGGGGCAGGGGAAGTGGCTATCAGAGTTAGACAAGGAAACCCGCTACCGTAGTTAGGCCAGTAAACCTGCAACCAGAGTTATCCTACCTAACCGGTATTATATACTAAGACAGGATAACATTCAGGGCTGTGAAACTCCAACCATCTATTACAACCTAATAAGCTGTGTAGGGCCCGGCAGGTAAGATATGTTCGTGTAACCTATAAAATCATGATATAGGAACCAACTGTCATAATAGAGTCCTTCCACAGGACAGTTGACTAATATATGTGTAGGTTATGTAGACTACCAAATAGATTGGTGCCATGAAGGGATCAAGTTACCATACCTTAGAGTTCACATGTAGGATCAAGAACATATAGTTACTCTACCTTGAACCGTTCACGAAAAGCGAATAAAAATAAAATCTGAAAATGCTTGCTCTGGCAGTTTTTCGTAAACCTCTATTAATATATGTGGTAATGTGTGGCAGGTGGTAAATGGGTAATAAAACTGGGCTGCTGTATGTAGCTATGTAACACGGTATATGTCGTCACAGTCTAAATCAGAAACTGTATTCCCAGGGTATTACAAAAGGAAGCACATGCCCTACACATCCCAGTTGTCAGTATCAACAACATGTAGTGCCATGGGGTTGCTCTAATTACCTAATAGCCCTATGGCAGGTGTGAAAACCCCCCGTGATAGTTATCTGGCTGCTGGAGACAAACCAAAGTTTATCTCAATAAGCCTATGCAGTAAAACAGCTTATTGCATAGGATAAATACCATTACTAAGAGAGGTTACAGGTCTATAGGAACCTGCCTTCTTATTACAGTTGAGATGGTTAATTAACTATAGGCTATTAGGAGCACTTATTTATCCAACACTTTAGGACCACGCTTTAGAGGAGTTTACAAATCTCTAAAATCGTGGCAGATTTGCCAAGTTGACCAGATTGACTACAGCTCTTGCATTGAGGGACTCGCCATGAGCTGACTGAGGCTTAACTGAAATAACGAGTCCCATATCGACTTGTTAGTGGGCGACTATCAAGCTCTCAATGTGACTGGTTTTTTTCTCAAGTAGACATAAATGAGAAGTCTTGCAGATAACTATATGATTTAAGGAACTTTCGTTATCTGAGCGATCCACAGACTTCCAAAGCTGACCTTGAGGTATTTACCTATATGGGATTTAGTACAACTTAGTTGATAGAATAATATAAAGAACTGGGAGGTTACTAAATTACGGTCCGGGGCCCCTACCTTGGTCTGACTTAAAATTCTTGCCCTTTTTAACTGCACAAAACTTGCCTCTTTTATGTGACCACGCCCACGATTAGCAAATCTTGCCTCTCGCTTAAGCTTCCCTCTTTAACGATAAAGCCCTACTCCATGTATATTAGTGATGACTACAGCTTCCACTGGCCCCTCCAGGTCAGCCTCGCGTACCAAGTACCGCACAACCCCCTACTCAGCCCACTCCTCCTGCGCCAGGACCCTTGGCCTCCGCCCTGACCACCTAAATGCAACCCATAACCTTGTGGATGCTATAGTTATCCTGTTTAGTATCTCCCCATCAGCAAAAGTCTGCATTTTCCCCTTAACCCTCATGAGGCATGTGAGGGATGGGGGGACAAATTATAAAACTCAAGTTGTTGTATCTTGTATCCATGACCCCACATCTCCTGATAGCACTTGCGTTTTGTGGTATTTTCATTTTACACACTCTTTTCGATGCCATTCAGCTTACTCAGGACGTTGTCCGTCCCTTTTGAGCTGTTGCACGGTCCAATCATGCTGTAACTCATCCACCCTAGTACTCCGGCCCTACCTCACACCCCCTGGATTGTTCCATTATGGACACTTGCCCCACGACTCAATCATGCCTCCCTAAGGCCTAAATGCGCTCCCCCCAGCATTGATTCACACATCCTTATTACGCCCAGCCATACACAAACCCTTTGTACCTTTGAAGGTCCCAAACTCACCTCCTCTTGTTGTCTTCAGGCTCGTCGCTACCCTCCATTATTTCTCCCCTTCCCTTCACCATTACACCTAAACCTAATTCTACACCACCACTTCTCCTCGCGTATTCCATCCTTACGTGGACGATTCTTGTCTTTTTCCCGCTGTCGCTCGTCTCTTCATCTATGACGCTTGCTGTCGCTCCCATCCCTGCACTGCTTAACTCTGCCCTATGACTGCCCGACCCACGGTATTATGATAACACTATTCGGTTCTTAAATTTCTTTCTTTGTTGCAGCACCATTGCCTTCTCGCATTCCTTCACTCTCTCGCACACTTGTGCTTTCTTCACAGCTCTTAGGTGGCTTTGCCCAGCTTTACGCGACCTTCACTGAGCCTTAGTTTTTCCAATTGGGTTGTAGTCTAACTTTAAGTAGTATATTTTAAATCAATAAATATTTCCAATTATTTATTTATTTTATCTTAATGCTACATTTATTCCGTATAGGATGTTATTTGTCCTCAACCCACCCCACTTCTAGAGCCTCAACCTCATCCCCATCTTCAGGATTTGAATTATTGTCCTTCACCTCAGTTTCCTCATCCCCTGAAATCTCCAACTCCATACATGCCGCGGCTTCCTTAACCTCAAGTGGGCCGCGAGACTCCTGATCCTGACCAAACCCACTATCCCGCAGTATTCTCTTGATGCGTTTCTCTGTCTCTTCCACGAGTTTGCTTCTCACCTCTGGGGGCAGCCCTTGCCAGGTTCCACGCTGTCAGAGATAAACATCTAAATTTTCTCGGTGAGTACTATAACCTTTAGAATGGCATATTTGGACCTTCGAAGGTTATAACTAACTCTGTGCTGTCAGAGCTGAGAAATCTGGGGGCTGAACAAATGATCTGGAACTCCTAGCCTTCAAAGCATGATACATAACCGCCGTTGTAAGGCATATTAGGACGTCGTTAGTATAATTTAGGAACGTTTTATCAGTCCTCCCAGGCATTCTCCTCCTCCGGTACCACTTATAAAATAATAGTTTTGATATCTCCGGCGCAGCAAACCGGGAAACACATTCCTGCCTTGGTATGCCTTTTCGCGTCTCATTGGGGACGATCTGCGTACTACTGACCTCTTGTTTACTTGGATAGCATGTAAACTTGTCATTTTCCTGCAAATAGGTAACTCGCGCCTTTATTTCGGTCCGTGTTTTATCCGCGAAGTCATAAAGATCCTCAACTGTGTGTTAGGACTCTGAAACTAAGTGTGACCTGGCACTGGACTGCCACGATTTCAACTAAATGTATCTAATTAGCCGTTCACCGTCCCACAGGGGACGTTCAGGGATATTCAAAAGCCTTACAAAAGTCCTTGCCGACTTCCTAATCTCCCGGTCACTCCAACCCAACTTGGTAGCTGCCTTTACCCAATAGTTTTTGAGAAGCGTATCGTTTTAGGCAGGCTTTAGGAAGGGATTATCCAACCATGTGTGGTACCGTACCATATTAGCTGCATTCTCAAAGATTATCCTCTCCGGCCCATGCAAGGTATTGCTTTTTGATGATACGGTTACCGCGACTACAATATCAGACGCCTGAAGTCCAGATTGGACATATGACGCTCTGAATGGGACGACACTATTCTTTCCGCTACAGCATCAAAGGCTGAAAGGTGTGACGAATCAACTCTGATATGGCCTGAATGCAATTGTACTGCCTGCTGCTATGACGAAAGGCCTTGTGAAGGGCCATTCAGAGCCGGTGATGGGGAGTGATCAGTGCTCTTCCTTATTAGCATCCAAGTTTAATAGTTATCGGATTCACTCACATATCTCAACCGGGTCCTTATCCTCCGTGGCTGTTGCTCCACCAGAGGTTCTGCTAGACGTTTTTCGAGCCTTGTGATACAAATGGGAACATCATCCTCGTCAACTTCCGTAAGTTCCTCTTCCTCAACAAATGAATTAACAGGTGGTTGTCTATCCCGTGCTGGCGTGCTCCACTCTACAAAGGATACAGAAGATCTCGATGATGATGGCTGAGCTCGTGGGACTACTGCTACCGTAGTCAAATGTTATATAAAAGGTTTCCGGTGAGCTCATTTTGGCCTCTGAACAGCAGAAACTCACCTCTGCTTGTATTTCCAGTGATAATTTTGTGTATATGAAATATTTAGAGTGCGTGGAGTAATTGGATTGATGCGTGAGAGGTCTCCAAGTGATGAATGCACTATCAGTGTCCCCCGGGGACGAAGGAGCTATATGCTAGAGCACAGATTTAGCCTGGGCCCAAGGTCCGTGTAAATCATCGGCATGTACCCAGCCCAGGCTTTAGCCTCCGGGCCGCAGAACGTCTCAACTACTATATGCACGGATGGTTCCAGGCCCGAGAGAGACTATCTATTCTGAATTACTGGGACAGGATTTTATATGCCTGGTCACTTGGTTGAACGAGCATAACTTATGATTTCCAAAAGATTAGAGTAGACATACTAAGATGAGATCAAGAAGAAAGGGGACGTTTAGTGTTTCAGAAAACCTTTATATCTCACCGGCTAAATTCAAAAAAAATAGACTATTAAGAAGACTAAAATCTAGGTCTGCAGGATAGGATCTAGAGAAGCTGTAAAACAGCGTAGACAGGATTAAGAAAATGATTCGCTGATAGAAGCAAAAAAGCAAAAAAAGATAAGAAAGCCCCATGAAACCAATGAAAACACATATGAAGGCTCCAATAAGACGTAGCCCGGCACAAACAAACAAGCTCTAGAAGACAGTCGCAAAATGGATGCAAGTTGGAGCAAAAGTAGGAAAGTCCATGAAACAAAAAACACCAGAAGGACCAAAGAAGACGTACCCTGGCACAAAAAAATAAGCTCCACAAAACAAGCGCAGAAGAGATACAGGTTGTAGCAGGAGTAAAACGGTTCAAAGATCAAATAAACCGCCATCTGAAGGTCCAAAGAAGACGCAGCCATGTACAAATTATCCTTGGAGACCCACCAAGTAGCCGATAGAAATGAAAACCAAACCAAAGAAACTCTGTGAAACAAAGAAACCCAACTGAAAACCAAAGAAGATCCAGTGCATCCTAATTACCCCCATCCCCGTCTTTGTCTCCATCGCCATCGCCATCACCACCCACAGGTGGTGCCTCGCACCCGGGAGGTGGAACGCCAGCAGGCAAAGCCACATTTGAGACATCTTGTGCGGTGTAAAGGTTCATATAACCTGCTCCCAACTTAAGACGAGCGCGAGAGATGAGTTCCCGCGAGTGCCCCTGGAACCGAATGACATTGTTATCATTGCTCAGAATCGACTTCTGCCAGCCACTATGAGACATGGGAAAGTCCTTTCTGCGCTTTGCTTGGCGCCCAACGTCCACCTCAACATCAGAGTCAGAATCAGGCTCTGTGTAGAACTCAACGACGTCAAAGGGCCAGGGTCGAGATAGCGCCGATTGCCCCCATCAGGAGGTGTATTGGGACGAACTGCGTCGCCACCGTTGGCAGGAACAGCAGGATCGCGGTGGAGGAAACAAGCAACTGTGCGCGTGGTGCACCGTGAGAGACGAAGCCTAGAATTAACTTGATTGTCGTCGATCAATTCGATTTGGTCTGCTGCATTGGGGATGACATTCATAACTTGAATGTCGCGAAGAATCCACATGAACTGTCAGGTGTGCTCCTGATTATCCAGGTACCGACAGGCAGCTTCACCGTGCTCCTGCAAAGTGTAGTACCAGAGAATCGCCAGTAAAGTCTCGTTTGGCATATTGCCACTGTGCACAACTCAGGGCAGCTGGCGAGCCTGCCTAGCAACAGCACCTGACGTCTCAATGACTATTATGCACACCGGTCTCTCTTCGTGAAGAGTTCCTTGGGGACGAGCAACGTCCCTTCCACCACCTTATCCGGAACTCGAAGCAGTGCTGGCTGCCTCATCATCATTGGCGTGCTCATTATCGGAATTGAGTCTGGCATTCCTCTAAGAATTGGCTGCCTTCTTCAGCACGTCAATGATGAGGGTATCCAGGGCGACGTGGAATGTCTGATATGGGCCGTTCGGGTGTGAATTGAATTTGGCTTGATAACCTTCGAGGGTGGTGTGGGCAACGACCTCAGTTCTGAGTTGACCCCACAGAATATCGCCGGCCTGCCTACGGCTGGTGAAACCCTTTTCCTGGACCTTCCCCAGAATGAACGTCCGAAGGGCACGGTATCGCCCCCCAGGGACCGTGCCTCCAGTACCATTGAGTTTGAGCTCAGTACGGAACTCAGCAGTAGTGGGACGTGGTATGCTAGCAACCAATCAGATTCTCCATCAAAAGGAGTAAATGAGATACACAGTGGACTAACCTTAATTAATAAAGAATGTTCTTTGCGTGCAGAAGAGGAAGGAAAATTGCCGAGATCTAGCGAATAGTCATCAGTAATTAATCTTTCTTGGGAAAGGTCCCGATAAAAGACGCAGGGGCCTAACTTTAAGAACATTCGCAGCCGAAAATGGGGAGCCACTAATCTGTCTTGAGAGTAGCGATTAGTTATTCTTTCCCCATAAGAAAAGCCGGAGAGTAGCCCATACGATCCGTGCACAGGATCAACAAGGCCTTCACCCGTCCCCGAAGGAATGGGTGAAGGCCAGGCTTCAAAGGTTTGTGTTTGGTTGTTGTAGAGGGATGAGGAAGGAAAGGAAAGAGCCAAGGGAGATGAATTGGGCAATAAACTTACCTTTATGGAGTCGAAAAGGGTTGTTTCTACCTTGTCTGGATTTTTCGCAGGGACGAGCTAGGGTTTAAAAAAGATGCCCGGGATGACAAAGCTACACTACAAAAGCTACGTGAAAAAGTGACTGAGGGCTTCAACAGTAAGTGATTATGCGCACTGCGATCGGTATACGGTAGCTAATGAAACTCCTGCGAACGGCTCATATTAGACATTAGGAATGATGTATGAGACTTACTGTGGGTTAGCGTGAAGTGTAGGTAAGACTTTATGATCGCACAAAAGAATTACCGTACCGGCAGTTTAAGATGTTGTTGTAAAGACAAAAGTGGCTGTTTGAGGCTCGAAAAGGACGTTTAGAGGCTGCTAGAGGATTTGGTTAATGAAGAAGAAGAAAGGGAAAGGGCAGGGTGAGCGGGTCTATATAACAAGGAAGAACATACACTTCAAGGTGTTTGTCGCTATATCAAGAGTTCAATTGATTCGGACAAGTTTGAAAGAGACGGTTGAACTTCACATCTTGAATGTAGAACGTTATTCTGAGCCTGTACAAAATAGTACAGGTGTACGGTTACAATAAGGTTACAAAGTAAGCTGGTACACTTGAAAGGTAAGTCGAACAAACATGAACAAGATTTTCAAGACAGGATAGAGGTACGGCGATGTGATTTGTGGGATGGGGACTACCCCTGCTGTCTTGGTATAGGTTCGGATAAGGGAAATTCATGTATGGGCACTTGACATGATGTTTAGCATTTGCAAAGTCTGCAATGAGCAGAACAACGTTCAGGATCTCAAAGATAAATTCTCATTGTTTGTGCCACGATAAATATAGATAATCATAGCGGAGATGTTCTCAGGATAAAGAGCCCTTGGTCTAATTTGGGTTAGGTAGTGTGGAGGGGGTTTAGGGCCGAAGAACGGACACGATCTGTGCCCTCATTACAATTTTGCTCAGAGGTAGGTGAGAAAAAACACAGCAGCGCCCACAGGCCATACCGTGTATCTGGATAGTTTTCGTTTTTTTTTCTCCCCCTGCCATATCTCTAACTCTATGATCTAGTATGAAGAGGTTCGTTCTATTGGTACCTTCTCGCGTACGATCTATCTCTAAAGTGCAGCTCCGGTCAAGAAACTAGCTATCCGATTGTCAAACGTATTTAAGTACAAGGTCCGACCAGTCCTGAAAGCAAGTTTGGTTTGTTCGCGTCTTCGTTGTGCTGTGTCCAGTTAAAACTAATTTCTGACAGAATGGTACAAGAGTCCCAGTGCCAGTACTGCAGGAAAAAATACAAGTCCAGTACATGGTATAGAAACCATATGGAAACCGCACATATTGAGTTTGTACAATCTCGGAGAGTACTCAAACAGCCCATTTGCGACGAAGAACGTCCAACTCAGATCACACTACCGGTAGACTCTGACTAACCCTTTGATCCGATCGGTAACAAATTAACAGATATTGAACTGAAAATAGACGAAAATGACCTCTACAGTGACGCAAACACCGGTGATTCGGCCGTGGATAGTGAAAATTGTTCTGATACTGGGGGATAGCACCATGGGTTGGATTACCCAAGCCGACGAAACACGCCACAGCGGGGAGATCTATACGGGTCGTGGTACAGCGAGAAAATTGTGAAGACGAGATGTGGCTACCATTCAGAACCAAGTCTGACTTTGAGCTTGCGCACTGGTTATTGAAGCGAAGGTACCAAAGGATCACATCATCAGATATTTCAACATGAACCTGGGGCCAGAAGACTGTATTATTACATCTAGTTATCGGCTCCTTGAGGCTGTTGATAAGTTGGAATCAGGTATGGGGATGAAGAGCTGGAAAGAGGGGTTTGTATCATTTAGTGAAGCTGTACATAAATCTACCCTCTGAATGTCCAATATTGACCGTATATAGGAAATACCCGACAGGTAAGAACTCGATAAAGCTTCCTCGACACAGAAATTCTTTTTCTGCAATCCTATTGATTGTGCTAGATATCTACTTAGTCAAAGATGTTTTGCACATGATTTAGTTTACGCCCCGGGCAAGGAATGGAATAGTGAAGAGCCACCACAGCGAGTTTGTTTTGAAAGGCACATGGCTGATTGGTGGTAGCAATCACAGGTAGGTTCAAATGCGAGGTTCCACTGCGCATCCACACCGCGTGTCAGAAACTAAAATTAACAGCCAACAATGGATACATTGCCTGATCGAGCAACGCTTGTAACGATCATATGTACCTCAGATGTTACCTGATTACCAAATTTTTCGCCTGATAAAAAAGCCTGGCCTAACTATCTGACAATGGGGAATATCCTATCGATAACGTGGAATAAAGCCTCGAAACATGTGAGCGTCCTTTTGGCACTTTTGCATGTCCCCCCGAAGATGCTGGCAGCAGCAGCACGAGATGCACGGTAAAGGCAGGTCAACAAGGTGATTCTTAGTGATTTGATAGACCCGATATTTGCGCTAATAGTTGTGTTGGGAAACGCCGGAATTGAGGTTGAATGCGCCGATGGACAGGTCAGATTATGTTTTCCACGTCTTGCAGCTTGGATTGCAGATCACTAGGAAAACGTCAAATTGCACGGTATTCAACAGAATCAGTGCGCTGACTGTGAGGTACTTCCGTAACAATTAGGGTCCCATTTGAGAGGCCCAGTGGCAAAACGAGATTATTGAAAATACGAACATCTCTTCAACCGGTACTGCGATAACGACAAGCAAGCAGGGCAAATACTCACAGATCATTGGTTCAAATTCTTGTCCTGCGCCTTTTGGGGTCTTCCGAACGTTTAACAGTACCACTTGCCCAAACCCGATATATTTTACGTTGTTTACCTGGGAATATTCGAAGCACACCTTATGAAACTGGTAATTGGATTTCTAAAGAGGTTCAAGCGGTGACAAACCTTCAATACAATCTGGAAGAGTCTGGCTGTTTATCCCGGTTAATCTGCGTCGAACAAACAATACACTCAAAGCTCGCAGTGGTCCAGAAAAGAGATAAGGAATCTGGTTAAAGTAATACTACCCTGTTTTGCAGCTTCGTTATGTCGTCCAAGTGCCGTAGCACGTCCCGTATTTACCAAAGCTTTGGTCTGTCTCCGATCGATTGTGGACTTTAGCCTAATATTACAATATTCAAGCCATATCAATGAGACGATTCAATACCTCGAATAGTTCCATAAAGCCTTTCATGATCACAAAGATGTTTTTTAGGAGTACTGAAATGATAAGTCCACTATGAGAAAGGTGCAAGAGGTGAGTACAAGGATTAGGGGTAAGAATAGCCAAGTACTTAATCACCACCGCCTTTCCGTAGCCACAGCAGTAATAAGACGTCGTATTGTGGAAGAACAGCGTCGCAGATTAGATGTAATTGCCACAGATATATCTACGATGAGGATGTAGACTTTAACTTTATTTATAATACACCTGCTGAGTCACTTTGGGGACCATGTGCTATGCTTTGGAAATTTTCAAATGTATTGTACGGAGTCGTGGGAGTCAAATCGCAAAAGAATGAACAAAGAGGGTTATCGGCGGTCAAATAAAAACGATATGAGCCATTAAATCCTGAGAATGTATGCTAGGCTTCACAGCTTCAAAATTCATGCAATAAATGTTGAAGCGAGTTTACCACGTCCTAATATGGACAAACAACGTGACAAGGAGTACAAGCGGAGGGTATTATCCTTAACTAGGCAACCAAAGGGTTTTACAACAACGATCGCAACTGTTTCTCAATTCAGTCAGACGTTGAAAAATCTCCCCCACCTTTTACTCGACTATTATCGACGGAAATCATCTGTAAGTCTACCGCTTGATCTGGATACGGTCAAGCAGTTTCCCCACGAGATATGTCGGCTTTTACGCATTCCGGTTGAGGACTTTAAGGACGCGCGAGAGGTTAAAGAGAACTATCTTCTGTGGACAGGCACTCAGCTTTGGAGGTCCACGGATCAGAGTTGAAACGATTGGGTCTGGGTAGATTCAGGTAATAAAAGTATTTATGGGGTGTTGTAAGGCCATTACTCAGCGCGCTTGGTATCAATAATGAAGGTTCGAGAGTTAACAACGGGTAATGTGGATAGATTGGTATTGGTAGATAGACTCTATGTTGAGAATTCGGGGAAGTTATGCGCCATTACAGGACTTGTTACCGTCACTTTGGGGACGGCGAAAGGGCCAAATGAGATAGCGGAAAGGGAAGTTGATATCAAAAGGATAATGGGCATGGCGCATTTAGTACCACAGGGTGCCGGAATAGATTATAAAGGCTGGTATGTAAATAATAGGATTGATTTAGAAACATTTAATAGAATATATTAAACAAAGTAAGATAAATACATTTGAAAGAATACAGAGCGGCGCAAATGAGACATATAATAATATTTTCTAAGCAAGTAGGGATGAGAATAAAATAGTAAAGTTTAAGGGATTCATGGCGTCTCAAAGAAGACGATGAGGAGCGGATTGAGTAAAGACTTCAGTGTGTGGCGCGAAAGAATTAATTACAAACGCGTACTATGGAAACAAGGAAGGTTTATATGGGAACAACACAGGTGGGAAGAGTGAATATTATGGTTTGAGGAAAGTCCACAGGGGGACGGCGTCCATAAGGGAAAAATCAGTGGGAAGGGAAAGTGCTGAGTTATGTTAGGGAGTCGAGACACGCAAAGGTTTTTCCGGACTCAGACAGGGAAGAATGAGCCTCACAATGTCCAAAGTGGCGCGGCAGGAAAAGCCAAAACAAAACATGGGTCAGTTAGGCGAGATGGATTCCGGTGTGAAGTAAGCCCAGGGCTACAGATAAAAGACTGGGATGAATGACGTAGGGAGTCTGGATTGAGCTGTGGAGAGGCCACGGGAGTTTTCTGACCAGGATAGAATTACGGGAGGGACTGTAAGGACTGGGGGAGCTAGCATTACCAGCCTGTTCAAGGAGATATATAGGTAATACAGGAGGGAGAATTTATTTTGCTGATGTCGTGAATCCTTCCCTGCGTTTGCCAACTCCCACCTCCAGAATATTTATGATGGTGAGGCCACCAGCTTTCCACCCCTGTGCACTACCATCTCAGGCATCAATAATGTAGTTAGCCGATTGGCCACACTAATCAAACTAATGGATCAGATCTCCTCCGCTATCTCTGCCCAGCCCCTCCCTGTACTACATCCCCTCCCACTATTGCATCCCTTGAGGACACAGTGAGAGACCTCTCCCTTCACGTCATGGCAGGAGCCACTGACAGTCCGCAACCTCCTCCTCCCCCAGTGCCTAAGGCCCCCTTCCGGCTCCAGCAAGGTCTCTCCCCAACCCTGAATCTCAACCTGCACATGAGGTAAATCAAGGCCCCAACCCCGACCTCCCTGGCTATTACAGAGTTGAAAAAAACTGGTTGTGTAACCCCTCGCACATATGCTTTTTGCCACCCATGCTACTGGGTAGCCCAAGAGTACAGGGTTGGCAAATACCTCCTCCTAACTGAGAATCATTCACCACCCTCATCCTGCAACACCTGACCTGCCTGCACTGAGCCTCGGCCGGCCAACAAGTCCTATGCTGCAGTTCTAGCAGGACCATCCTCAACACTAGGAACTTAAAGCTAAGGGAAGTAGCCCGCCACGCCGGTACAAATCACAGCCTCTAACAACAGAAGCCCTAAGTCACGAGTACCTAGACTGTTCCCCTCCGCAGAGCATATATTATTCGCCGCTGGCAACTTACCTGCATGTCATGCAGAACCTGACCGGATGGCAACCATCGCCCCCGACCTATTAGCTGCAGTCCGAGGCAGGCCAACTTCCCTTGTCCCCTCTCCTTTTCGGCATGTTACAATCCTAAAGGATAACTGCCCCTCATGGGCACAGACCTACACACCCCTCCACTACTTATCTACCATACTATGAAGCAATGACTAACCATCTTGTCTAAGCTTTCACAATAGGAAACAAGGATTAATACCCCTTCCGCCCCTCTACAAGCGAACTCCAATTAGCCATCCATATCCTACCTATAGCATACATCCTTGAGGACTAAGCTGACCTCTTCCCTGCCCTCTCTGAGTCAGTTCCCAATGCACCTGACTTTGTCATCTCCTCAGCACTTTTCCTCCAAACCCACTCTGACATTTGAAACAGGAAGGCCACTAGGTCCGTAGTAGTCACTGTGGACGCTTATGATGTCCACAGACTTTCCTCAACCTTCCATCTCATCTCCTGTCCACACCAAGTAGAAAAGGCCAACTCCACAGGGAAGTTTAAGCAATACTGGAAGTGTTGCCTTTACAGCCACCCCTCCCCCATATGCAAAACCACCACTTCCACTTAGTCCATGTGTGCTCTGGCACATACATGAGTGGCGCCCCGCTGCCCTCATCCAACATGCCCTAAGGGCGCGAACACCAACTCCGTTGCTTGGTGTAATCCTGCCTCTCCCATTATGTGCTCTAGTTTAGCAGGAGCCCACCCTTCCACAGACCATGTCTGCCCATCCCACTCACTGCTTCCTACAGATTATGACGCCCACTCTGAGCCCCCGGGTACACTAGGTTCTAAGGACGTCATGGTCCAGGATGCTCCCACCCTACCTGACCTACTCAGGACTCCCTCCTCTACTAATGCCCCCTGACACCCAGTTCCACTAACTGGTTCTCCAGCTCACTCTCCACCAAAATCATTTTCACCAGTATCCACCTGGCTCTCCAGTTCTCTGCTCTAAAATGTCCCATCGGGTTTCCCCCGCCAATGAGTCCCCCACTGAACCCACCTCCCGATAGCAGGGGCCAGGTATTACCCATACCCTCTTTCTGAACTCCTGGCTTGGGAGCAGGAATGTTTTTCTTTCCTTATGCAATAGCCTTAGGCAATGCCCACTGCTACAAACTCGATCGCCCTCCCAGATGCTGCTGTTTTTAAAGGGCTTCTTGCAAGATTTACCTATTATTAATCTTTTTCACTACCTACTTACAAAGTTCCCAAACCTAGGGTTGCCATTTATGCTCTCCTTGATTTGATGTAGGTTTTTGCACAGCTAATAGTTTTTATTGACTAAGTGGGCTTTATGGCAATTAACATTGACCCCCCTTCAGGAGTGTTTGAATCAGCTCAACGGGTTTTCCATCTCGACAAAGCATATTCCACCACCAGGCTCTCTTCCCACCTGCGCACGATCACCCCACTAACCTTGTTCAGGGAACATGCTTTCCCCACCCTCTTGGTTGGGGATCTGAACCTCCATCATCCTTTTTCTGACCCTGTATAGGTCCTATCTGATACTGAATTTAATCTTTGTTCCGCATATTTTGACCTGGCCTCCGTGGTAGGCTACTCACTTTTAAAGACACAACTAGTGTTTCTGATGTTACCCATCGATGGCACATCTAGACCTGATGTCTTAGACCTTGCCTTCGCAAATTGCTCCCTTGCCTCCTTTGTTACCTCATTGGGTCTCAGCCTACCACTGACTGGCTCTGACCATGTCACAATCACAATCAACCTCTCAACGCGATTTCTACGCTAGCCTGACCTCACCCTTAACTAGACCATAACTGATTGAAACACTCTCTCTCCTCTTATCAAGGAGCTAGCAGTCCCACCACCTCCACTGCTCCCCCCATCAACCTGACTTGAGGCTTGGTCCAGCCGCCACCAGGGTACCATCACTTCCCTTCTAGCCCTACACATACCCGACAAGCGCCCTTATTTCAGGTTAAAGCTATCGTACACCGCTCAGCTATTACAGTTCAGCAAAGCTTTCAACTTGGAGGCAAGGATATCACGCATGTCCCCCTCTACCACCCTCTCCAATAGTGCCTGTGCCTTCCGCCTTACATATTTCCATACCATAAAATATGCCTAAGTAATGCCCTGTAACTCATTCGTTCCCTCCTTGGACTCTAAGTCAGTGTGTGCAGCCCGCCGGATTACTAGTGAACGCCCTCCTGGCTGGTTCCCCTCCTTTCCTTATGCCACGAAACCCGTCGTAGTCAATACCTCCCTGTTGCATCATTTTTGGCCTACTAAAGACCCTCAACCCTAGCCGTCCATTCTGCGACTTTTGTCTAATTCCTGCCACTTAAGAAACCGGAAGTCTCCCTTGCCTTCAGCAAGTCCTCAAACACCTCAGCCCCCAGGCCTAACCTGATCCACTATGGTATATGCAAGAGGATTAACAACATCAACCCCACCTCTCTTACCTCCCTCCCAGGTCCCCTGCTAACCTAAGGTTTCAACCCCCCATCCCTTAAAAAAGCAAACTGCATTGTCCTCTGCAAGTTCTGCAAATCTAACTACAAAATCCCCTACTCCTTCTGAGTCATTGTCCTCCTAGAAACTATCTCCGAGATTCTTGAATGGATAATGGAAACTTGCCTATTACTAATTGCCGGCACCGTGGTCCTCTTGCACCCAAACCAAAGTGGCTCGCTTCTTGGACTTAACACCTTTGACGCATGCGCTGCCCTCATACACGAAGTCCTCTTACTGAGACAGGCAGGCGTCCAGACCTCGACCCACTCACTGGACATCAATGTAGGCCTGGATTATAATTCCTACGGTTGTTTATCTTCCCTACTGCGCACTAAAGGCGTATCGTCTTACATGGCTTCCTGGATTCTTCCTTTTTTGACCATGCATAAATGCAGCCCGAGTTTTCAGGGCTCCCTATATATCTTGTTGCCTGGTCAAGTGTGTGCCCCCCAGGGCTCTCCTATTTCTACGTTGTTATTTTTATTTTTATGTATCTTCCCTGCAGTAGTCTATCAGTAAGGGGATTATGTTTTCCTATATTGATGATTTAAAAGTTAATGTTGGGTCTGGGTCATACTAGAGGAACAAACAGCCTCTTCAACGTTACAGTACCCGCCTTTGCATGAAGGCCACCCCACTTGCAGTGTCTTTCTCTGTTTCCAAACCGATCTTATCTACTGCCACTCTAGAAGGGATTGCTCTTCCTCCTCACTGGCTCATGTCACTCTCGATTGGAGTCTCTTCCCCCGTTTTACCATGGTCTAATAGCTACGATCCTGGTTCTCACCCTTAATGGATTCCAGCACTCACTTCCTCAAGCGGCTAGCCCTTCTGTAAGTGGCCTTATGGCTAATTAGGCGACTCTGTCCTCCGTGCATGAGCCTAGTCCCCTTCCTAAATCCTAGGCTAGACCTCGGCCTGCTCCTACCAATCCTCTCTTACGGAGCTGATATCCTCATCCCCAACACTGACTTGATGGGGAAAATAGATGTCTTTTGGAGCAAGATCCATTGGTGAATCACCAACTGCTTCTCATCGACTATACTGTCCATCCTACCCTGTGAGGCTTGCCTTCACTCTCGCAACTCACGCCTCCCCCATCGCCGCAGGATGGCCGCACTATGGCTTCCTTACCCCGCTCCCAATATCACTCCAGCTGCAGACCTGCTGCCTCCTTTATTTCCATCTTTCTCTAACATCAGGGTAGGGGACTCCTCCTGCGCGCTCCTTCACTTCCTTAGCGCCAACTTAATCAGCCTATGCTGGGACCATTCAAGGCCCATTCCCGGGGTCCGCTCTCACCTCCTCATCAATGGGAACTGTTACCTCTTGGTCAAGGTGACAGGGAATTGCTTCATACTCCTACCTCGTACCGGGCACAGTCATGGCTCCACCTCCCGCAATCCTAGGTGCCGTCTCCTACAAACTGAACAACGAACACTTCAAAAAGGACCTCCTCGCATATTTAACACTCCTGTCCCTCCCCCCCTGTACTATAAGTATAAGACGTCCTTCTACCCACGTGCCTTCATGGGCCTAGACCTATTTACAGTTGGGAGAATACACCAGATGCCGTCTCGCAAGAGTTATCTTGCTGCACAACCATGATGGAGCTTTGCTGATCACTTACCCACCTGTCCTTTCTGTGACTCATGGGAGGAAACCTGGGGGCCTGAAATTCTCCACTAACCCTACAAGATCTAAGAACGCCCGCATAACCTTCCAAAGCTATCCTCGATAGACCATGGCTCTCCACTTTCTGGCGACCTGCACATGATCCTAGGTCTTGCCTCATACATTAGCGATATGCGCACGAACTTGCACACACTATGTCTACTGTTTTCTCTACCATTGCCTTATCCTCCTCCAACTATGACTGAGATTGAGTGGCTTTTCTTTCTTGCAATATCTCTCTTTGCGGTTATGAGGTCTTTATATTTCATTTCTTCCTATACTTGTTGAATTAGTTGGCATTGTTGTGCGCAGTGACAGTATAGTCATCAATACAGAAGTACCTGTACTGTTGTTTCTTATATTTTGCATGTTTGGAATTAATCTTTCCTTTTATGCCATAGTTAGCGCTGCATGTAGGTTCCTGTGCGTTAACAGCGAATAAATGAGATAATTTAAAAAAAGAAATAGCAGGTTAATATATGACGACAACCTATGCTGGCAACAAGTAGTGTCTATAGCAGAGCTGCTCAGCCTCTGTGAAAGATATAGAGTGTAAAGTACTCTATTCTCAATCTCTTAATACTTCAAATATATATGCATTTGAGTACATATATCCAAGAATGACAGTCATCCAGACTGATCTTCTAGTATTCCATAGGATGTTGCCTACTTGGCTACATGAACTTCAACAGAGTTGATTTTACAAATGGATCGTAGGCTATCTACTGTTAGGGTGCTAGAGACCCTGAGAGTTCTTGAGAGTTTAGGTGATTATTTAACTGAGCAAGGGAGACAATTTATGGGTCTCACAGGGTTTCCACTATATATAACCATAGTCAAGATATCTATGACAACTTTATATATATAGCTAACATAAATACCAGGAAAACTGTTAAAATAGCTACCAGTCTCCCATATTTTAGGTATCATCAAGCTACGGAGAAGAAACCTGAATAATATATTCAGTTCTTAGTTTACTAGAAATCTTTACCTTTTTTACCAACAATCTTGGCAGAGCTTTCCTTACAGATCTCCAACTCAACAATCCAAGCACGTCCTAGGCAATTCAACAGTACAGTATTCGGTGCCCCATAACCCTATATTGTTACTCTCTTGTCCCTAAAGGTCTACATTCTTCTCATCATAAAAAAACTCTCATGCATAGAGAATACCACCATGCTAGCAGTTTGTATCAGTGCAAACATTCTGGATACTGTTGATGTTATATCTTTGACAACCTATTTCCATAGTGCTGTGATAACTACGCAAACGAGCACCAGAGAATAGCACTCTGACATTTACCGCTATACATCAAAGGCATGCAGAAAGATTATATCAGCAAGACAGTAATAACCTCATTCACTAAAGGTCAATCATTATCTATCCAAAATTGTATGGTAGATCCCAGGCTCTTCTCTTATTCCACACCTTTACTTTTTGAACCTTTAAAGAACCAATTATTATGACGTATCTAGGATACTTGCTTATCAATTCAAGATATCCTAATTTTTTATTCTTTTTCTACCATATCATCCTATGAATAGATACTTGTTGAAGACTTCGCAACAATACCGCTATACAAAATAGTTGAACCATCCTGGTTCCCCAAGGCTTCTATGTTCCCACACTGAGGGACTATTCAGAAATCTAGAGCTATTTTCATTGGCAAGACTTACAGTGCCACAGAGTTCATGACTGGGGTTCATAGTTGTCTGATAGTTCTTCTGGATACGACTTTCAGGCCCCCAAGCCTATCAACCTTTTTTACTAAATTCTCATATACGGAATGTCTAAAAGTCTCTAAGCTAGCTGCCTTGGCTGTGGCAGAAGATAAAATCCCTGTTCCTAGTTCCTAGGGGCCTAATAGTATGATTGAAGAAGAGGATATTGAATCAACCCAATCAGCTTCTTAATTCTGTCCTAAACTCAGACCAGCTATCCAATTACCAATTTGGTATCCTACCATCCAGAGTTCAGGACTGTGCCGAGCCGGCTAACAAACCTATCAGATCTCCAAATAACTTCAAGCAAAATTTTGTTTGTGCATTTCTCCCTCTGGACTTGTGCTTGAAAGAGAGTGCAGATTATAATCATATAGCGATATCAGAATTACCACATGAGACCAGGAGAGGGTTTACAATTCTAGAATTATTGCAATGCTGTATGAAAAGAGGTTGTTCAAATGTGTATGGGAACGATCTTTTATCTATCGGAATATACTAACGCAATACTAAGCAAGTATTGCGGGCACGCCTCGATGAGGAGAAGTAGATTTATGAAGGTAGATTGGTAGGTAGTCTGTTCCTTATTGTTCTAAGCGAGAAAAGTGGGAGGTAGCCCCTATATATACAAGAGTGCGCCCTCCCGTTATCTAAAAGAATAAAAAAGGGAAAAATGTAAGTACGAACGTGTTTTACCGTAACGTCATGAGGAAAAACATAAGTGCGAATGTATTTGACCCTGAAAACCTGTCCAGAAAATCCCAAAAGTTTATATAAATCTATAGTGGTGTGAGGGGTTTCGTTGTGGATGATAAGACAAAAAGGACTGAACAATAACCGTTAAAATATGTGATAAGCAAGCCAAATAACCCGAATACCAGATACAGAAATTTACATAAGAATATTTATCTTAACAATGAAATATAACAGAAATAAACACATAGTATGTCCTAGCTGTAGTAATGTATGCGGTGTAATTGGTATTGCCAAAACAGTAACCAAGTAAGAGAATATACGATATGTTCAAGGAAATATTCATATGAAAACAAATAAGAAATTTCAACAGTTCCCCTCATTATCTACAGCCCAGAAGTCCCTTCAACTGTGTATGTGCCGGTTTCACTAAGATTTTGGTTCAGATATCGGCAAGGTTTTCTGACGACTAAACTTTTAGTAAAGTGAACGAACTCTGGTTGAGTTCTTCTCATATTTTGTGAAAGTGAACATTGATGTGTTTGGTACGTTCATTAAGTTGATGGTTTGTCGCATGAAAATTAGCGCCAGTATTATGTGCGTGCAAAGCGATCTGTAAACTTAGTCGAATATCGTTGAGGACTTTTTGGACCGATTGGATTTGTGGCGTAGCCAGTGACATTACAACATATTCCGCTTCGGTAATAGATGTAGCCCCGGATGCCTGTTTCTTGGATCGCCAGGAGATACATGATCCATTTGAGATAAAATGTATCTTGAGAAGGAGCGGCGGGTATCAAGGCAAGCGGCAAAGTTTGCATCACCATAGACATGGATAGTGGGAGGTGCGTTGGTTGGGTATGGGTAGTACAATCCTATATTTTCTGTTCCAGCAAGGTAACAAAGGACGTAATTTGCGGCCTTTAAGTTTGCTTTAGATGGGCAAGAAGAAAATTAAGAAAGAAATGATATCGTATACGAGAGGTCGGGTCTTGTGCCAGTGGTCATGTACATAAGTGATCCTATAATCGATTGGTAAATGGAGGCGTCTGCTATCCATATGTCTTAGGTCCCTGTTTTAAGTTGAATGCCTTTTGGTAAAGTGGTAGAAACGGAACATGAGTTTTCCATTCCATATCGTTGCAGGATTGACTTGATATATTTTTGCTGGGTAAGATGTATACCGTCTGGTGTATACGTTATGTACAAGCCGAGTAGGAAGTTAGCTTCCCGTAGGTCAGTGATCTCGAATGCCTTTTTCAGGTCTTTTATCGGAGAGGTGGCGTGGTGGGAGTCAGCTACGTGTATGGCAATGTCATCGACGTAAACCGATACGTAGAGGTCGTGTTTAGCATGGACGAACATGCATGGGTCGAGGGCTGATGTTGTAAATCCTTTGTAGGTTTTGAATTTTGCGAAGAGAGCATACATTTCGTTCGCAGATTGCCTAAGTCTATAAAGACCTTGGTTAAGTTTCCATACTTTTTCTCGGTCACGGTGCAGAGAAACGGTCAAAGGTAAATCTCTGCTTTGAGTTCGCCGTAGAGGAAAGCAGATTTGACATCTAACTGTCGCGGTCGCCATTTGTTTTTGGCTCATATCGCGAGGTGGAAGCGGAGAGATTCTTAACAGATGACAGGGACGAATGTTTCTTCGAAGTCGAAGCCGTGAATTTGTGAAAACCCTTTGGCAACAGCTCTTGCACGAAATCTTTCCAAAGTCCCATCAGCATTATGTTTAGTCTTGTAAACCCAAATACTGTCGATTATCTATCTTCCCATCTGGCTCTCAACAACATCAAAGGTTTCATTCCTTTTTAGTTCATTAATCTCGTCCTCCATCGCGGTGGTCCACTATTCCTTAAGCGTATGGTTAATCGCTTGGTGATACGTGGTGGGATCCTCATCCGGTAGTTCAGTAGCATTTCTGCCAAAGCGTACTGGAGGGCGTGAGATTCGTCCAGACCTTGTCCGTGTTTCCGGTTGCTCGTCTGGTAGGGCCTCATATTCTTGAGGTTGTTGTTCCAAGGGAGTAGGTTCCGGATTAGGTGACAGTGTGTTATGTCGGTCGTAGAGCCCTGGATGTGGAGGTAATGGAGGAGGATGGATTTCAATCGCTATTGTGCGGTTGGTAGGTGTCGTACTTGGGTCCAATTCCAAGGTCTTACTGTACGATTGCAGGTCTATTGGAAAGGAGGGAGGATGGACGGTCGCAAATTGGGATTCCGGTGCAGGTGTTGTACTTGGCACTTCCGATTGTTCAATCGTTTTAGTAGTCCAGGGTACCTATCGTGTTTCTGATATCGTATCTTGCGAGGGGATGTATATCGGATATATTTTGTCAGAGGATGTGTATCCAAGAAGATAGCCTTATATCGCCCGTGGCTGTAGGTTCCTTCCTGGTTTACTGGTCTCCTCAGGTATGTGGACGAAGCATTTGGTCCCGTATGGGCGCAGGTGGTTGATCAATAGCTTTTAGTTGTAGAGAGATTCCTAGGGCGTTGAACCTTCTATGGATCATTTGGGAAGACGGTTCGGGAGGTATACGGCGGTTGCAATTGCTTCTGCCCTAAGTCGTAGAGTTAAACCTTTTAACATGGACCTAGTGGCGGTTATTATGGTCCTGTTATACCGTTCAGCAACGCCATTTGATTTATGTGAGTAGGGTGGAGTTTTGTCATGAAGTATTCCTTGCACCTGAAACAGGTTTAGCATTTCATACTTTACGTATTCCCCACCGTTATCAGTCCTGAATCGTTTGATTATGGCGCTATCTTGGGTTTGTCACTCCTGGATGAACTGTTTGAAGATTTTTTCCATATCGGATTTTACCTTGATGGGGTAAATCCAGGTGTATCGTGTGCAGTCATCAATAAAGGTGATATATTATCAAGAATTACCAAAGGATGGTAGCGAGAATTTTCCGCTTAAGTTAGAGTAAATAAACTCGAAGGGGCTTTGGCAATGGTGCTGTGATGGTTCTGGTTTTCATTTGGACGACTTAGGTAATGCAAATTTCGCATTGCCAACCTGTAGCAACTTTAGGGATATGGGGTGTGTTGGAGTATTTGTCGGAGGGAAGGTAGGCTGCTGCGGGATGACCCTGGCTTCATGCCACTCCTGATAGGTCATTTTGTATGCCTGTTCCTTTCTTTCCTGCACGACATAATCTTGTCCGTCAAGCTTGCCCCATAAAACCTCTTTATTCGCTCCCATGACATACATGTACTTCTCTGAACTGCGTAAAGAAAACCCTTTTCCCTAAGAAACGATAGCGCACCACGATAACAGATTGCCGCACCCAACTTAGGAACCCAGAGCACATGTTGAAGAAAAACAGGAGATACATGGCTTTTAGACGTTTTGGCCATGAGCTTAACTGTTCCTCGGCCGCATGACTCTATTACGGAGGCTTCGCCTGACTTGACATTTCCTTTTTCTTGTTCAAAGTTCATAAGAAGGTCTAGGTTGCTTGTCATATATGATGTTGCGCCAGTATCAATTACCCAATTGTGTGGGTGAGGGGTCTTTCGCGTAGGGGTAATGCTTGAGGATGTGCGAACCGGTTTAAATGTCTCTTGCTGGCCGATCTTGGCGGTGGCAATCACTGTCCTTTCCTTCCTCTTTTGGTTATCAGTCTTGAGTTTCTGACACTCTTTCCAAGTATGCACTTTATTGCGTGCAGAGTGGTAATGCTTTTTGCAGTATGAGCATTCCTTGGCTGTGACTGATGTGCTGTCTCCCTTCCGTTGGGATAGTTCCTTCCCTTTTCCTTTAACAGTGGCGGTTTTATACGCCTTGTCTTCTTCTGAATTAAACGAAGTTTTAAGGTCCAACAACCTGTTATAGACGTGTTTGTCGGTAAGGTCCCACTTGGTTTGTAGGTTGTCGACGATGTTGTTCATCGACTCGGGAAGAGATCGGAGAAGGACAACACCTTTTGCTTCTGATGACTCGAATACCGTCTTAAATGGAAAAGGTAGAGTTTACCAGTCATTTTCGGTAGCATACTTGCAACGGTGTTACATGTGATTCCAGAGGGTGTCGAACTTGCCGTTGTGATCAGCGATGGGTTCAGACCACTCGTATTTGGGATCGCGAACAGCGTTGAGTTGGTCGAAGGAGGATAGTGTGTTTTCTCTGTCAAATTTATCCTCGAACGCCTTCCAGATTGCGTGCGGCGTTTTGTGGGTTGACAGGAGGATGAGCCATTTATGATCAATGTTCTCCAAGAAGTAGGCCTATGCCCACTGGTAGCGATCGCGAAATTCATCTGTAGGGTCAACATTAATCACATCCCTGTCCTCATCCCGTCTTTCAGCTGGGAAGGTTTCCGTTCTGCGCACAATGTTCTAGTAGTTGAACAGTACTAGAACGTACTGGTAGATGTCATGCCATGTGCGGTAGTTCTCTTGTCTAGACAGCTTTGGGATGGAGCTGAGTTTGTAACTGGGTGCAAAGCCGCGTTTAGAGTTAATAGCGTGTGTCCGTGCCCTTTGGTCAAGGGGCAGAGTGCTTGCTGGTGTATTGTCTGCCGAAGGTTCAGGGACGGTGGTTGAGGCTGAGGCCATGGTGGATTCTAGTTACACAAGTTGTGTTCTTCAAATCGTTCTCTGTGACCACACACCCCCTTTAAGTCCACACAACTTTTATCAAGCCTGAAAGTAACACGTTCACCTCTCAGGGATTTTTCTGGGAGTGTCCACACTCAGATGTGTTAACTTCCATGTAGTTGATAAAGTCTGCGGGCGGGTGGTGGGTAACGCTTGCACGCACAAAGAGAGGAAAAAGAAGGAGACGGAGGCGAACGGTGATAAGAGCTCATTTAAGTAGTGGTTAACGCAGAGAGTGTTTTGCCGAGACTTGTGTAATGCCGAGGCGGCGAATGTCTAGTTTCGTCAAGCAGGAGCGTTTCATCGGGTCGATATTTCGTGCCGGGAAATAAACTTTGCTGAGAAAAATATAGAGGGGTATTATTATTGTGGGAAACGTGGATTGATGGAAGGACGGGTTTCGCTTCGTTGACTGTGAGGTTTCGTGGGGTGTTGGAGGGTGAAAATGTATATCCTAAAGATATAGGAGGCCCGGGCCAATAACCGGTTTAAATGTGTATGGGCACGATCTTATATCTATCGGAATATACTAACGCAATACTAAGTGAGTATTGCGGGCACGCCTAGATGAGGAGAGGTAGATTAATGAAGGTAGATTGGTAGGCAGTCTGTTCCTTATTCTTCTAAGCGAGAAAAGTGGGCGGTAGCCCCTATATATACATCAGTGTGCCCTCCCGTTATCTAAAAGAATATAAAAGGGAAAACTATAAGTACGAAAGTGTTTTACTGTAACGTCAGTAGGATAAACATAAGTTCGAACTGATAAAACCCTGAAAACCTGCCAAGGAAAGCCCTAAAGTTTATATAAATCTAGAGTGGTGTAAGGGGTTTCGTTGTGGATGATAAGACATAAAGGACGTAACAATAACCGTTAAAATATGTGATAAGCCAGCGAAATAACCCGAATACCAGATAATGAATTATACATAAGAATCCTTATCGTAGTAATGAAATATAACAGAAATAAACGCATACTATGTCCTAGCTGTAGTAATGTATGCTGTGTAATAGGTATTGCCGAAACACGAACCAAGTAAGAGAATCTATGATAATTTCAAGGAAATTTTCATATGAAAACAAATAAGAAATTTGAACAGAGGTGAGGTTATCAAGGACATTGAAATACAGGATGGCGGCTGTGCATTGAAATGACAGAGTGGCAATATCGAAGGGGTAAAGCAAAGGTTATGTGCCCTGCTACAGGAAGAATCTCGACATCAATATGTTCACAGGAAGAACAAGGTCTTCTGTCAGAAACTAGGGTTCGGATACTCGAAAAAGTGCTTACAAACCCTAATGCTAAATTAAATTTGCTGGAACAAGAACAGATGCGAAGGATGAATGAGTAACAAGAAATTGCAACTCAACAACTAATGCAATCTATAGAATATATGAAGACATACCTTAATGATCTAGTACATTAAATGGCAGATAAGCCAGTTGAAGTACCAAGTCAGCAGGGAATCAGTAATGGTAATCCAGAACTATACAAATATGGGCAACAATCGAATCTACCAGTACATGGCACAGTTTCCACATAAGAATCATCATCGACACGAAGAAAGTATAAGGGACATGGAGTCAACCATGGAGGAAATAACCTACCACCACCACAACCACTAGCTACCCTTGGTGCTGCCCCTGACCTAGATATTAATGGGTCTGATAAGTATGCAGTGGATGGGGGGGACGCAAGGGAGGCAGGCCTAAAGATTCTCCCCATTCACGATATATTCTCAGGAATGATGTACTCGAGCAGAGATTAAGTTGGGATTTCTTAGAACATATCAGTAGCCTCTCTTAACTAGCGAACCTAACAGCAGAACCACCCTGCTCCGTTAAAGGATCAAACAACCAATATGAGGGTATATAGTTTACAGCCTTGAAAGGCTATTTCGCTCGCAGTACTACAAAGTGAGAATATCCAGCATATCGAATAGTTTTTCCCTTGAGGAAAGCAAAGGGGAAAAACATGGTACCATTGTCAGATGAATGCTTGATGGGGAAGGGTGTATTATGTGGGTGTGCACGAGACTCACACTATTACACCACTGATCCTTTTCAGCAACAAATCACGATGCGTTCGATAGGCAATGGTGGAAGATTGATGAGCCCTAGAAGTAATGACCATGGTAGCTTAAAAGGAAAAGATAGAAAACTATCTTCTGCTTCTCGAATTCATTATCATCCCGGCTGAATATACTGTAGTCAGTAGGATTTTCCATGTGGAAAATAAACATTTTGAACAAATACTGCGACGGTTATCCTATCTGAATTTTGCATCCGATTAAGAGTGGATTACAGCCATAGTGGAAGTTGAAAAACAAGAGCAGGTATATCTGGAAGGGCCGAAACGATCTAGAATCGAGCACCTCTTTAGTGGATCATTCAAACAAAAATGCGATATCACAAATAAAGCAGCAAATACTAAATAAGGAGACACCAACCAGAAACATAAAACCAACACCTCTTGATATAAGGCAACTAAGGCTAATCTACTACTAAGAAAAGTGTGAAAGCAATACTAAGAATTAGGATATAGACTAGGAGACGGCTTATGATAGAATCTTGCACATAGTGTTTGATAAGTGAAAAGAGGGCAATGAATGCACACGCTGTGGAGTAAACAACTACACATGTTTAAAAAGCCAGATGAAATGGTATTAGCCAGGGCTTCCACTAATCAGATATGAAAGGAAGGACCGAAATTCCCTCTGAAACCACAGACGCTAACTCTCCTTACAAGACCAATCCAATCAGGGGTCAACAATATACAAAGACATGTTTCACGTAGGTTATGGGAACTATCAGTAACTGAAATATCCTAAATGGCAGCAACGGAGATGATGTTGGGTATTCAGGGTACCAGGAAACAGGTGACTGGAGAGGAGATAAGGGATCCCTCTAGGCTATGGAGGGAGTAATACTTGCTTTTGAAAGCACTTTCAGAATAGGAGTACAAGAAGAGGTGTCCCTTAAAATATAAGTCCTTAGGACAAAACAGTTCGTAGACAGACAATGGTGGAGCAAACTATTTTGAATATAACAAAGGGGGGCAGTTGGATGATTGATCCTGACAAACAAACTGGTGACAACTGGTTTTCAAAGGCTATTTGGACAACGACCAGGCAAACTACAGAAACGAAAAATAGTGTAAATAGAAGAGGGTGAGCTTGTATTCCAAAATAAGAAATTCAACTTGGTCCCTTTGTTAGAGAACCAAACCTGGCCCCCAAAGAGTGTCATGGTCCAAGAAACCAAAAGGACTCAAAATATTCATTTTGGTTTTAGGGGTTAGTTTAACCAATAACCCCAGAAAGACCTCGGGTTTTTGCTTCTAGGGGAGCTCCATATACCGATAATCATAGTGGGAAATAGCAGCAATTTAGTCTGATATAAGGGACTGAGTTCTTTTACTTCATGCAAGACAAAATCTCCTTGAAGTTCAGCCGAACAACCACTATAGTCACCAGGCCAGGTGATAGGTTGTGCTTTGTGCCAACGGTATAATTATCCAAACCACGGCCCATATGGGGTTTGAATAGGTGAGCTCAGTCAAGACGCTCTCTGCTGGCCAATACTAAATATAACAGAATAGACAATCACCCCAGCAGGGAGCAATAGTACAAACAAAACATGTTATTATACTGAAACTTTAGGGATAATTATGCCAAAATGCCAGGGTTTCGAAGCCAATTATGTCCATGATGGGATAAGGGCTTCCTGATTCCAAACCTCAGATGCTTTTCTGAATTTGCCGAATTTTTCACTAAACAATTTTATTTTCTAAAACAAACTACCAATTTAGGAAATTAAAGTCATATAATATAGCCAAGTTTAACAAAAAAATTACCACACATATTACTGATAGCTATGCATATTAGTAACGCAAAAAAATGCTGTGGGTAATTATGCACATATGTTTCCTGTGAGACTAAGAATTTTTAATATTTTGAAAGACCCTCGGCAGGGGTTAATGACATCTGGTAGTGGGCTATGCAAATTCTTATTAATTAATTTATTGTATTCATTTTAGTCAGAGGAGACCACTCTGGTTGAAATGAAGTTGCCGTTTTCAAGTACACCCAATATATACAAGAATAATGTCTGTTATTCAAGGACGAACTGATAAAACATTGTCGTATAAGCGACAAAATCTTTATCAGATAGAACTAAAATGCTAACAATGCCCAGAAGGCAATGCACATCTCAATTGAATGGGAAATGTTATCGCATAAAAGTCTTACTGGACTCAGGATCCAATATTTTTGTTATTCACAAAAATTGGTAAAGGAATTGAATATTACTCATCAATCTTGGCTGGATCCTATTGCCATTGTATAATTTGCGGGAGACAAATTCGCTCCTCGAAGAGATTGTAGCTGTTCTCCCTACTTGGAGGTAGTAGAAATGCAGAATTGTCGAAAATTCTTTGCAAAATAGCAGGTGCTGGAAATTACGGTATAATAATTGCATTTGAGTGTTATAATGATGAACCTCTATTATAGAGAATTTATAACTGTGGTAACTAGAGTTTTAAGCCTCAGTGATATCAGGAAACTCTCATACTGGAAGACGTAGGTATATCTAACATATGGGGTGAGGAGGTGTTGGCAAACCAAGAGGCTGTGGTTTTTGGAAGAATTGCAAGTGTAGATGAGGAGGAAGAAATAGTCTTTCATTCACTACCTGCATGGTACCACTGCTACAAGGATATTTTTTGCCCTTCAACTGCGGCTAAACTACATTCTCATCAAACCTTTGTTCACGCAACTAACTTCAAACGAGACTCTCAACTACCAATGGTGCAAATCTATTCTCTGTCTTATAAACAATTATGAATACCAAGATCATATTTAGATAATATGTTAAAACAAAAAAAGATGTCCCTAGGCAAATCACCTGCCGGAACACCTATACATTTTGTTTCCAAATTGGACATACGCCTCAGTTTGGTGGTAGACTGGAAGGTTTGAACAAAGTTAATATCACAAATAAATACGGAGTCGTTTAAGTTCATGAACTCCGCAACCGTGTTTAAAGAGCAACAATTTTCACCAAGGTATACCTCAAAGATAGATAACATCTAATCCGCATATAAAGGCGTGCTGATATTAAAACAGACTTACTTACTACATATAGTCTACATGAATCTTAAGGTATGCATTTTGGACTTTTCAATCCACCTACAATATTCTAATATATTATGACCATAGTTCTGAAACAATTCTGTCATAAAGCGGTGGTGGTATGTAATTGATGAATATTTATCTCATATACTGTAAAACCGAAAATGATCATGTCACAATAGTGAAAAAGGTACTGGAACGACTACAAGAGTATCATATATCCATATCTATGGCAAAGAGCCTCTTCCAGATGAAATCTGGGGAGTTTCTCGCATATATAGTAGCTGTTAATAGAGTCATAATGAGTGCGCAAAAAGTTGAATCAATCAAGGCCTGGAATGTACCCGCTTCTATAAAAGAAACATAAATATTTAAGGGATTCGCAAATGTTTACTGACTAATGATAAAGAATTTCGATGTAGTATGTGCAGTAATTACCAATTTACAAAAGGGAAATCCGCAGGATTTTTCTTACAGTGAAACATAACAAATAGCTTTTGATAAACTGAAATGAATGTTCATTACAGGTCCCTGTCACAAATCGTGACTTAGCAATATCGAATGTTTCACATGACTCACGATTTGTGTGATCATTTATGATTATGATGTTTGATTTGATTTATTGTTTCATGACTCACGATTGTGAGGTCATATGATGTTATGACTTTCGCACCTGACTACAAGTATGAGTCAGGGGTTTCACGCATGTGACGCGATTAGCGCACATGATCTTTTATGAATATTGGATACTAGGGGGATTGTATACTATGACTCAAATTGTGAGTCATAGGACGTTTGTTATACTATGACTCACACGGCAGTCATAGTAAAGAGGTGACTCATAGTAAAGTCACCAGGGTTAGGGTTGTGGGAAGAGCGCCTATATAAGGAGTGTCACGGACACAGATAGCTAGCTCTTCACGCAACCACCTACGTTACTCCCTATATTTTATTTTATCTATTAGTTCAATCAATACTTTATTCTTATTACGACTATCTGTTTATATCACCGACCGAAAGGTGATTCGAGAAACCTATCGCTAAAGAGCAGTCGCACGGGCTAGGAACGAAAGGACTCAGCGTCTCTAGGCGACATAAGGCTACTAGATCTGAAGAAGCGGTGAGACGAGCGGTACGTATTGTTACCTGTTGCGATTAAAGAAGATAGTGTGCCTTTTCCGGCAGACAAGGGATAGGTTTGTAACATTTGGGTGCGTCCTTTGCGACACTTAACGAATACAAAACGGATTCACCTACAGATACAGAAGTACCAGACTTCAACGAGCCACAGACTTTCCTAGGACTACAAGCGGAACTTGGACAAGCCTTAAGCGAGATATCGCGAGAAGGATCCCCAAGACCTCCAAGCCCGGTCACCCCGGAAGCAAGATCAAGATCAGGGTCTGTCAGCTCAGGAGCATCCCCAATACACAGAATGTCGGGGGTAGCAGGACCAGCGGACATGATAACTCTCACGAGAGAACAACTACAGGAGTTGATCAAAACGGTTCAGGATAATCGACAGGAACAGACGGGACGGAGGCCAAAAATCAAAACCGCGGATACATTTACAGGCGACCGTACCAAACTGTGAGCCTGGGTAGTCCAACTTGCAATTTACTACACAGCACTAGGACGGGGGGAAAACGAAGACGGATTAAAAGTGGACTTCGCCAAATCCCTACTGAGAGAATCTGCAGGCAAATGGATTACGCCATATGTGGAAGGAAAAACCCCAGCCACAGGGAATAACTGGGCAGAATTTCAAGCCACTCTACGCATTCAATTCGGTGACGTGGATGCTAGGGAAACAGCAAGAAATAAAATCGAGAAAATCAAGCAAGCGAGCCGGAACCTGACTGATTTCAGGAACGAGTTACGACTATTGGCAACGGAGGCAGAATACGACGAAGCAACCTTGGGAAGGGCCTTAATAAGGGGCTTACACGAAGAAATTCAGAACGCATGGGCCATGAGTGCTCAAGACTTCACGACGAACGAGGAAATGGCGCTATGGGCCATTAATCAGGAAAACCGCTTGGACGTTATCAAACACGTGCAAGGAAGCTCAAAGACCAAAACATACGACAACGTCCGAAACTACGAAGGCACCTTCAAGACCCAACGACTACAGCAGTCCCAAGGAGATCCAATGGACCTAGATGCGACTAGGCGAAGACAAGCTCTTAACATATCAAAAACCGAATATTCGAGGAGAAGAAACAACAATCTGTGTATGGCATGTGCGAAGCCAGGACACATGATGAGAGACTGCACCAACCTGAAAGACGAGAAAGAATACCCGGCGAGGACAGTCAGTAGGGTTCAGAACCCACAATGGAAACAAAGAACTGCAATCCGCGAAATGGATCTCGAAACCGAAAAGAACGAAGAGGAAAAAGACGACGGTCCCCATTAAGCGAAGGTCTGAGGGACAAGGGGAAAAAGAAACCCATCGACATACAAAACTTCTAGGGGGCACTAAACAACACGGAATCACTGGAACACGAAAACGACCATGTCATGGTAAAAATGCGACTACATGGCTGAGACGAGATTATCAGCATCAACGGAATGATTGACTCCGGAGCAACTGAGGACTTTATTGATAAGGATGTATGCGAAAAGTACGGCATGCCTATGGCGAAAGCCAAACAACAACGACAAATTTACCTGGCGGATGGCAAACTCAGCGCGATGGGTCCAGTTACTCATACGACGACAGTACCTATGGACATCGGTAGCCATAGGGAAATGATTACCTTCCAAATGGCAAATTTACAAAACCATGAAGCAGTTCTTGGAATGCCATGGTTGAGAGAACACAGCCCCTCGATTGATTGGGGAAAGGGGACCATCACGTTTGATAGTGAGAGATTCACGACCTGGTGTTTAAAAGAGTCATCGAGGGTCTTTACAGTCCCGGAAGCGGAAGCCCTGGAGGAGAACTTAGATATGAAGTTCTCCAAGGTTCAGGCAAAAACGGATAAACAGATCCTAGTCAAAAGGTTGACTAAAGAGGCAACGATACCCATGAGAGGCTCAATGAGGGCGGCAGGGCACGACCTGTACACTAGCGAAAGAGAAACGATACGAGCCAAAGGGCAAGAAGTCATCCAAACCGGGATAGCCATCGGATTACCACAGGGCACTTATGGGCGCATTGCACCACGAAGCGGGTTAGCAGTCAAGAACAGACTTACAACCAACGCGGGTGTAATAGATGCGGATTATACAGGTGAACTGAAGGTACTAATGGTGAACCTCGGAGAGGAAGACTACACAGTCAACTCCGGTGACAGGATAGCACAACTGATATGTGAAAGATACCTGGACGGGGAATGCAAGGAAGTCGAAGTACTTGCAAAGACTGAACGAGAAGACAAAGGATTCGGAAGTACCGACCACCAGAGAGACAGGGACAGAAACGAATCAGAGGGTACCCGGGAAGAGACAAAAAAAGACCGGAAACGAATAGAGATCTGCGAGATCTCGGCCCAAGCCTTTGGGAAGTTCTACAGAAGAGGAGAGATCACAGGCATTCTAAAGTGGAACCAGGAGGAAGGCCAATGCGATTTGAAGGCAATGAAGGTCAGTACCGAACTGGCTATTAAGGCCAAAAGATACCAAGGGAAAGAACCCTTGGAACAGATGATACCAGAGGTATATCACCAATACCTGGATCTATTCGAAGAGAAAGAAAAAACCACGTTACCGCCTTACAGAAAAGGAGTGGACCATGAGATTAACCTAGAAAAAGGAAAGACAATCCCAGCAAAGAGGTTATATACACTAGGAGCGGCGGAACTGGTAGAATTGAGAAGCTATTTGAAACAGAATCTGGAAAGGGGATGGATACGAGACTCCTTCG
>QFET01003591.1:0-23786 GCA_003316355.1 Tuber calosporum
GAGCGCCTATATAAGGAGGGTCACGGACACAGATAGCTAGCTCTTCACGCAACCACCTCAGTTACTTCCTATGTTATATTTTATCTATTAGTTCAATCAATACTTTATTCTTATTACGACTATCCGTTTATATCACCGACCGAAAGGTGATTTGAGAAACCTACCGCTAAAGAGCAGTCGCACGGGCTAGGAGTGAAAGGACTCAGCGTCCCTAGGCGACATAAGGCTACGAGATCTGAAGAAGCGGTGAGACGAGCGGTTCGTATCGTTACCTGTTGCTGTTAAAGAAGATAGTGTGCCTTGTCCGGCCTACTAGGGATAGGTTTGTAACACTCGGTTCCAAAATGTCTGCATCTTTTATATCATGGTTATATTTTGGGAGAGGATCTACACTGCATAAAGCATGTTGCCAGTAGGATGCCCGTGGCCAATCAGCTCGCCCCGTATCGTGGGAGTCCTTTTCCTGGCATCGACAATCTCAGATAACTAAAGAAGGAGGCCTGCGCAAGCGCCAATCTTTTCATAAAAGGGGTTATTGTTTCTGCGTTATCGCATAGCTAATTGCCTAGCCTCTGGACCACTGTCCCAGCCGTGTGTATAAAGTGAGTCTGATAACTCAATGGGTACTCGGAGACCTATAGCCACTCTCTCGGCGTTCTCCATTGTATTAGTTCTGTCTTAGCAATATGGAAGAAAAGGTCCATATCCTCAGCTCTGCTATTGTTCTTTTCCACCTCCCCCTCCAGTAAACGTGAATTCGGGTACCATGAGTTGGATGCGACAGTAATCTGGAAATTGTCCACATCTGAACTAGAATGGCTCTCTTTAGGTTATCAGCAGTGTGTAATCTACAGACATATATGAACTAAGGAAGCAGGGAGAAGGGAGAGCCTTGTGGGATCCCATGATCGATCTTATATTCCATTTGTGAGCTGCCTGCATAGGGCTCTGTAACTTTTCAGAAACCAACAAAATTAGGTATCCAATCCGTTATGGATATCGGGACATGCTGGTCTCTTTCCATGATCCTTATGAGCTTCTTGTAGTTAATGTTATTAAATCCCCGCCATACCTCTAAGAACCCTGTTGTAACCTTCTTGCCGGCAAATTGACTCTCCTTGACCCAGTATTTCAGTGAAAGAACTGCATCCACTGTGCACCTTTATGGCAAGCTCCCAGTCTGATTGATGGAATAGATTTCGGTTGTAAAAGCAATCATAATAAGGCACCGATTGATTATTCGTTCTACAATCTTCGAGAAAGTCTGGATCAAAAGAATTACCATGAAGCACGAGCATTTCCTGTAGTCCCTCTTTCATATCACAAGCAAGATTACGCCTATCGAGCCTTTTAGGCATAGGGGGTGAATCCACCTTCCCAGAAGGTTATCCACTAACAAGGGCAGTACGTTTTCGTTGAGCTAGCTTATGTTTTTCCTCACCCCGTATGGGACCTGATCTGGCCTGTGGGCTGACTAGTTGCTGCACTTCTCCAAGGCCTCCTATACCTCAACCGGTGTGACCCTGTCTGAAGACCGAAGCTCCCAGTAGTAGGTGGGGGTCGTCGACACTGGGTCCTCCTTGTCTGTGAAGAAGTGGTCTATGATAATTGCCGCAGTAACCTCTAGTGTATTACTATCATTACCAGCAACTCTGTTGTAGATTAGTTGTTTAGTGAACTGATGTGCCGTCCACACGTCGTTTTTTTTGCCGAGGCAAGGAATTCATCCCAGTATTTCTGCTTCGCTTAAACGATTGCAGCTGTGTATGCTTTCCTCGCCTCAATTTCTCTTTAACCTCACTCCTGTCACATTCAAGACGCCGGGCAGCTGCGGTATAAACTCATTTCATCCTAGTGATATCTGCTGTTCACCACGCCTTTGACCCCCTAGTTGGTCTCTTCATTGAGGCCCAACCCTTCACCATCTGTATCAACCTCGATAGGTTCTCCACAAATATCCTAATGGCCGTAGCTGGGTCGTATAGGGGTTGGTAATCGTGATCCAAATAATCCCTCTGTGAGGATTCAATCCAGGAAGTGGGTATCCCTTTCTCGTCCCTCCATTTAATCCGGTCACAGTCTGGGGATGGGGTTGCTAGGTATAGGTCCTTTGGTACACTTCAGTAAGTACAACAATATGATCCGATCCTGTATGTTAGTATAGGTCCCTGCATCTCGTGACCTGCGCCAACAAAGCTGAGTTTGCCAGCAGGTAATCGATCACCGAGGGTCAGTGTATCGCTATGTTATCTAGGAATCTAGTGTTGACCCAGGGTGTATTCCTGATTGTATAAACTCTCTGTGCTGCTAGCCTCATATAGTGCTCGCCAAGTCTTCATTCCTCAGATTCCATCGTCTGTAACAGGTCAGTAAAGGGAGAGTTTATATTCCAGTCTCCGACTATGATTGTAGGTTCATTCGTTTCAATAAACTATTGCTCTGGTGGTACCGTATGTCCCCCATCGTTCCTGTTGTGAGTATTTATCATTCCTGAGGAATGACAGTCACCTAACAATGGTCCCTCCTTTCCAAAATTCTCTAATATAAAATATGAAAATCCTTTGAAAACCATTACAACATCCTACGTCTCCTCTACACACCCGGCGATTGAAATCTCAACACTACGAGAAATCATCACCACCTTGGTTTCGCCTCAACCTCACCCTTTGGCCATGCCAGGGGGTGGGGATTTGTCTTAATGATTCCTTCCTCTCTGTACTCATTGGGGTCTACCCCTTTGAGGTTTCTCTCTCCTCTTCTGGCATCTTTCTTGATAGTTCCTCTCCTTTCCCAGCTTCTTTTGCCTCGCTTAGCTTTTTACTCTGCCACGCTTAACATTTGCACGGTTGGGAATTCCCTCTGACATCCCTATACGGCTGGGAGACAGGGTTGCAGTAGAGGGAAAACCGTCTATAGGCCTACAGTTGCTTTGGCACTCTGATGGTCGATTCCCCTACTCTCACTTTGATGAGAACTGCCTAGATTGCCACACACAAGATTCTGTTGGTCCTACGGTCTACCCCTCCGCCTTCCTCACCTTATGATGGTTGATCTGTTGGCACACTACTGCTCATCTAGCTGGCACCATTCTGCCCCCACTAAGCTGGTACCTTACTACCACCCTCAGGCTGACACTCGGTGTTCTGGTATCAGCACTGGGCCCTGCCACAAGCTGGCTTCGCTTCTTTAAGTTCCTCTTCTGAGGGGACCCCTTTCCACCCTTGGTGCAGGGCTATATGCCCACAGGGAAGTCTTCCTACTTTGTGCCCTAGCCAGCTTATTATGGGAGCTGGAACTATGTGTGTCTGGTACCTAGGCCTTTGGTTTGACTTCAGTCTTAGGTGTTGAGGTTTTCTTGTTTTGTGATCTCTTTTGTTGCATTTGGCTGGATCACTGTTGGGGCTTGGTGTTGTTTTCATGTCAGTTTTGTTAGCTCTCTGGTTGAGATTACTGCGTGGCGGCTTGTTAGGATGGTTTTTTAGACCGGTTAGGTCAGGCTTTCCTTACGGTTTTTCCATAGCCTCCGGGGTCAGGGCAGTGGTGGAGGTTTGTTTACTGCCATAGCTAGAGCTCCATGTAGATTCTGTACCTTAAACATGAATAAAAACTGAATTAATAATAATAATAATAATAATAATAATATTTGAAACTACTATAAAGGAAACACTAATCAAAGTCCTCAATGCTAAATAAGTACACAAACGTACCTTGGATTAGGGTAGAAACATACACTCGTAATCTGGTGCCCTAAGGGGTTGCCCATAATACAGTGGGGGGTCCTATACACATTTAAAGGAAAGATTAAAAACTCTGACAATATGAAATATAGAAATAAACACACTTTTGCTCCCTGGGAAATAGGGTTGTACAACATTGATTCTCCAGGTGTTCTTTTCGTTTGAATGCACTGTTCCTGATATACAGGCCCAACTGTTTATTTTTTTCAGCTGGGTTACACCTTCCTCACCTAGTGGTGCGCCCTGGCAAGCCATTCGAGAGTCATAGTTCTCCTGAGCAGTCTCTTTCACCTATATCCTCAAAGGACGAGCCGGGTTTCCGGCCGTGTGTTGGCCCTCGCTGGCTGCAGATTTCGCAGGGTGCATCAGGCAACAAGCAGGGATTGCCTTCCCTGACCCCCTGCATGCCGGGTCATGGCATCTGTGATCTTTCTCGCTGTGCTGTTGCGAACAAATCAGGTACACAGGCAGATTCTTTTTGCAGCATGCCTGAGGGTGGCCATATTTCCAACAGCAGTGGCATTGAATAGTTGCCGATGATTGCAACATCATGTTGGACTGTTTGTATTTGCCCATGAAGAGGACAAATGGTGTGACTTTGATTAATTAATTTTTAGGAACCCAGCTGATGATGGAAGTCGCCTATTTTTCATCGGAAGCGGTATGGTCTTGTTTCTGGAACTTAGCTACTACAATTCCTATAGGGTGGGTCACCTTGAAAGCCACCTTGACTGATTTCTCCAACCCCTCATTGTGTCTCGGTCTTGCGGCGAGGGATGCAACGTGCACGATGACATCAATGTCTGTGGCTAACCTCCTAAACGGCAGGAATTTCAGACCGCCATTGTCAATCGTCACGTTCACTGCCACCGTCAGCTTGTCTAAGTACCTGATATATTGCCCCGAGTCTGTCCCAGCAGGGGCAGTCAAGTTCACCATTCTCTTGGTCCTATTTGAGAACACCAGGAGGTTTGTAGAGGCCTTAAATTGGCTTTAGGAAGGACCGTGACAATAGGAACAGATATCTTCACTTCATCACGGGCTGGGTCGGCTAGTGGCTATGTCACCTTCCTTATCGCAACATTTTCCTCTTTTCCAGGCTAGTGGACTGGTGTTTCAGGGAAACTAAACTACCTGACTTCTTCGAGCTTGGTTTCAGTTCCGGTTTCTGCTGCTTTTTCTGCTTTGCAGCCTTGGGGTTCGTTGGCGTCGGGCCTGCTTCCGCCTTTCCCTTATTTCTAGCAGGTGTCTGCGCTTCAGAGTTGGGTGGCGGTTGGGATGATACTGCTGCGTCATTTCTTGCTTCGGGCTGTTCTGGTCACTGTAGAACTTTCTTTATATCTTTCTTTAGTGACACGACGGGCCCCTCAGCAAGTCATTGACGGTTCTAATTTGGTTCTGAGTTGTGGCTGTGAGCGCCTGTACCTGATTCGCAAGCGCCAGGACCACTGTCCTGATCATATATCCCATTTTCGAGAATATATCTATGTGTAAGGAGTTGACATTTCTCGTGATCGTGTTATTCTTTTGGGGTCCGTCCACCTTGATGTAGTTCAACACTACAACCATCAGTTCCTTGGAGGGGGGATCAGGGCCTTGTTCTTCCTTGCCCAATGGGCTTGGCGTACACGGTGCAGACAAGCCTTCCTCTGGCTCAATGTCCATTTCCACGTCACATGATGCCATGGGGTGACCCGGATGTGCGCTGGTGTCGTTTTTAGGTTCTCATAATCTCACATATCAGATATCGCCACTATTTAGTGTAGGCGTTTCTGGCAATTTCCTGTGGTATTGAAAAAAGAGCTAATTTCAACTAGCAGGAAAAAGCACAGGAGGGAGGATGGTAAAAAGAAAAAAAAAAAAAAAAAAAAAAGTACTCTTATGAAGTATAATTTATATGATATATACCTAATGCCCTAGTTGGTAGAAGTTAGTGAGACAAAAACATAGACAATAATAGAGGGGACAACCGATAAAGCAATAACTTAATTTAAAGATATGTATATGTGTTGGTTTTGATAGTAGTTTATACAGGGGAGCCTAGAATAATTAACCATGAAATACAGGAGGAGGGTTGATCTTGTATTGCAGAAAGGTGTGTGTAAAGGGCAATGAAAGGAAAGGAGGAAGGGGGAGGGTCCTTATATATCTGCTGACATACTGGGGCAAGCCTTGCCCATATTTGGAAATCTTTGATTTTTATCCTATCAGTTTAGGTCTAGATATTTGTTTTGCACAATTGTACTACTGACCTTATATCTCTCTGCATCATCCACCACTAAATACACAATTGCTTATTTTATTTAAAAATGCAGTCCCTTCCTGATACCAGGTTATACTGGTTTGTCCCTTCATTTTCATTTCCTACATATATTTTTGTTATTTCAAAAGGCAGTATTAAAACCTGCTAGGAATTGTGGCTTGTGAAACTGATGCCTGACTTGTGTGGTTACTGGTTAGACAAGGGCTGTTGTGACTATACACACTCCAGCTAACAAAAGTAACCCGGATAACACCCAGAAATCTAAATTAATACTCTTACATTATTCCAAATTGACACCTATTTCTCCCCCTATTTTATTTTGTTTATATCCACAGGATTACTTGTTGTATGAGCAAACAACATTATACCTTACAAGGAGAGAATATAGGAAAATCTAGTGTGGTGGACAACCGGTCGTCATGGACACATGATCAAGAGTTGACAAAGCGTTGTATATTAGAACATTTGCTATGCTTATGTTTCCTTTTCTTACATAAGCATGTGTGGACGCCACGATGGTTATGCAGTATAAATAGACATTGGTAGCTATAGGGGGATAATTACCTTTCAAGTGGCAAACTTACAGAACCATGAGGCAGTTTCATTGAATGCCATGTGTGAGAGACATAGGCCTATGATTGATTGAGGAAAGGGGACCATCATGTTTGATAGTGAGAGATGGATAACCTGTTATTTAAAAAGGTTACAATAGTCTTTACAGTCCTAAAAGCAGATGCCCAGGAGGAGAACTTAGACATAAAGTACCTACCAGTTCAGGCCAAAGAGGATAAACAGACGCTAGTCTGAAGGTTGACTAAGGGGGCAATGATGCCTACAAGAGGCTCCGTAAATACGGCAGGACACGACCTGTACACTACCGGAAGTAAATGATACATGCCAAGGGGCAAGTGGTCATCCAGACAGAGATCGCTACTAGATTACAAAGGGCACTTATGGGCGCATCGCACCAAGAACTGTGTTAGCAGTCAAAAACAGGCTTACAATTAACCCCGGTGTGATAGATGTGTATTATACAAGGCAACTGAGAGTAGTAATGTTGAACATCAAGGACGAAGACTATACAGTCAACTCTTATTACAGGATATCACAACTGATATGAGAGAGATACAGGACGTTGAATGCGGTGAAATTGAAGAACATGTAAAGATCGAATGAGAGGACAAAGGATTTAGAAGTACGAACCAAATGAGACACTGGGACAAAAACAACTCAGAGGGTGTCAAGCAAAAGAGTAGGGAATGCCTGGAAACAAATAGATATTCGTGAGATGTAAGCCCAAGCCTTTTCAAGTTCTACAGAACAGTAAAGATCAAAGGTATCTTCAGGTGGAACCCAGAAAACGGCCAATGATGATTCAAAGGCTATAAATATCAGTACCGAACTGGCTATTAAAGCCAAGCAGTACTAAGGATAAGAACTCTTTGAAAAAATTATACTAGAGCTATATCACCAATACTTGAATCTATTAAAAGAAAGACGGAAGACTACCTTACTACCTTGCAGAAAGGGAGTGGACCACGAAATTGACCTAGATCCAGGAAAGAGTATCCCAGCTAAGAGGTAATATCCGCTAGGAGCGGTGGAACTGGAAGACCTGAGAGCTATCCGAAGTAGAATCTGGAGCAGGGATGGATATGAGACTCCTTTGTGGAAACTGGAGCACCGATCCGTTTTGGCAAAAAGAATTAGGGAACGATACCATTATGCGTGAATTACCAAGGGCTAAATGAAGTTAAAAAAAAGGATCAGTCCCTAATAATACTTATTGGGGAAGCCTTGGATTGGCTCAACAGCACCTGATACTTTACGAAGCTTGATTTTAAGAATGCATACTATGATATGTGAATCAAGTAGGGAGATGAATGGAAAACTACGTGTGCAATGTAATGTGATACCTATGAATATTTGGTAATGCCATTCGGCCTAACCAATGTACTAGCAACATTCCAGGCATGTATCAAGAAATTGTTACTACTTTTCATAGACCCAGGCTGCATGGATTATTTGGATGACGTGTTAGTATTTCCCGACATAATGGAACAACACAACTGAAATCCGGGAAAAAATCTAGAAGCAAATATCAAATTCTGGAATGAGGATTAAACGTACCAAGTGCAAATTCCACCAAACCAAGGTGCCCTATTTAGAATTTATCATTATGCGAGAATGAGTCTAAATGGATCCTTTCAGTCCGATGGCCATATTGGAATAGGAAATATCAATGAACAAAATAGACATTCAGAGATTCAGGAGATTGTGCAACTTCTACCGAAGATTCATAGCAGCATTCAACAGGTCAGGTAATCCCTCTTATAACTTTACAAAGCAGAATGTGCAATGGAATTGGGGAAATGAGGATAGTGAGTCTATCAAAACAAGGAGTACAGAGATAACCTCCGTGGGGGTTTCAACACATTACATCCCGGAAATGGGGCTTAGCATTGAAACTGGTGCTTACAAATATGTTATTAGGGGATTCAATCACTTAAATTGCAAAGACAATAAGTGGCGAATAGTGGCATTTCGACCCAAGAAGATGATAAATGCAGAATAAAATTTTGTTATCCATGACAAAGAACTATTAGAAACAGTAAAAGCAGTAGAGGAATTGAGAAGATATATGTTAGGGAGCCACTATAGGCTTTGGATCATTTGAGTTGATGAGAACCTGTTACCTTTTCACAACAAGATGTGACTTAATGATCGTGAGAACTGGTGTAGCCATAAGTTAGGCCAATACGATATGGTGCTTGAATATCGACTGGGAAAGGCACGCAGCAAACTGCATCCTTTGAGGAAGAGAAGTCAAGATACGCCAGATGAAGACAACGACATGATCAAAAATAATAAAGTATCCTATTAGCCGAAGAAAAATACTATTTGAAGCTGAAAATAAGATTTATAGAATCGATAGGTTTCCCTGAAGAGGGGCTAAGGGAACTTAAAGAACAGAAAGGTAAGAACTCCCACATACACGAGATAAGGACAGTTTTGGAGGAAGGAACATAAGATATTATTGATGAGGCCTGGGGGGTATGTCAAAGGAAAGATGAATCCCTATGGTCGAGACCAAAGTTCAGGTACCAGAAGGAAAAGAGCTAAGAATGGAACTTATCAGAAAGAATCATGACATCCTGCTAGCTCAAGATGGAGGAACAGCGAAAACTACACAACTAATAAGTGGCAGGATACTCTGGCCTGGAATGTGGGAGATAATCAAAGAATATGTTCAAAATTGCCACATATGTCAGAGAGCGAAAACATCCCAACATTTGACGTATAAACAACTTTAATCTCAGGAAGCCCAAGATACATCAGGCAAGGCGAGGTCTATTAACTTTATCATGGACTTGCGTGGGTCAGACACCTATGATTCTATCTTGGTGGTTATTATCATATTAACCTAGAATAGTCATTTTCTCACATATCGCAAAGATATGACAACAAAAGAATCTGAGTTAACATTTCCAAATGAAATCCTACGGTTACATATACTGCAAAAAGACATCATAACTCATAAGTTAACCTTGTTTACCTTAGACCTATGGAAGGAGAAGACGTAGAGGTTGGATATGGAAATAAACCTGTGCACAGCGTATTATCCGCAAATGGATAGATCGAGCCAGAGAACCAATGCGATCCTAAAACAATATCTGTGAGCCTAAATCAATTATCAACAGAATAATTACAACGAACTGTTACCTTTTGTGGAATAAGCATTCCACAACGGTCAACAAAAGACCATTAACACAGCACCCTTCTTTGCAAAATAAGTAAAATACCCTAACCATGACACCGCTAGTCATAGGCTAACAGATCCCGAGATACTCGTAACTGAGATTGACCAATAGCAGGAAATCATTGTGGAGCTAATAATTGCCATACAACTTCGACACTAAGAAAATTACAATTAACCCATAAACTCTATCTGAGTTTAAAATCTGACAACAGGTGATGGTTCATTCCAAGAAATTTAAGGATCAGAAGTGCATGCAAGCCGTTCGACCATAGCAAAATAGGACCTTTCAACATCTTGTCCAGAGTGGGAAAAAGTGCATATAAACTGGAATTCACTCCATCAATGAGAATACACAACACCTTTTAAATCACGTTTGTCAAACTCTACCAAGAGGAAACATTTCCTTGGCAAATTCATATACCTGCACTACCTATCGAAATAGAAGGCAAAACTGAATACAAACTGGCAGAGACAGTTGATTTGCACCTACATTACTCAAATCTTCATAGCTCAGCCAAGTAGATAGTATGTTCTCCTAAACACGATAAGGTAGGGTATGCAGCTGAAAATCCCCTGTATGCGAAAATTCAATTCCAATATTCCCTGAACGAGACCTAGATAAATCAAGGCCGGGAAGAAATCAAACACGAAATACAAAATGACAATTGGGGAGAACCAATATGAGATATTACTCCAACTAGGCCAGGAGATGCAACATTACAGTATTGGCATATGGCAGCCGTACTGAATACAATAAGTTTGACTGTATGCCGCAATGAGCTTTACAACATCCATAGAAGACACAAGGAAGGTGCAACCTACTAGCCTAAGGAACTGCATGAAGAAATTAGTTAGGAGGAGTCCAACCGAAACAACTGTCAAACCCATTAGGATGCGAAGATCTAGGCAGGATACAACCCTAAGGCTATGGAACAAGAGATCAAGTGAGCGAGAAGAATGCTCTACTCACCAGGGAAACGAGGGGACAGTTGGATAGGGGCCAGCAAACTCGCAAGGATGGCACAGAAAGCCACCAAACTCAGTCACATATTGAAAGCCAGGATAGGAAAATTTTGGTTTTGGAAATACAAATTGAGGAAGCCCAATGAACGATTAAATTTCTTGCGGAGACATTCGTAGTGCAACAAGCTCCGATTGCATAACAAAAAAGAACTATTGAGGCTGCAAACCTGATATCGGATATGATCAGGAAACAGTTACATACAACAGAACAAAATTTTACGAAAGTTCCGTTATAATACAAGAACACTTTGGATCTAAGTATTGAAATTGGGAGAACAGCTTGATGGGACTTAAGGCGAGGGCAGAGAGTTGCTAGTGTCACAAATAGAATCTTTCCAATATGGAATGTTTCACATGACTCTTGATTTGTGAGATCATTTATGATTATGAGATTTTTATTTATTGATGGTTTCATGACTCACGATTGTGAGGTCACATGATTTTATAACTTTTAGACCTGACTACAAGTAGATGTCAGGGGTTCCATGCATGTGACGCGATTGGGGGACATGAGCTATTATGCGAATTGCATAGTAGGGGAAGGTATATTATAACTCAAGGTAGGCGTGATAGGATGTTTGTATACTATGACTCACACGGATATGATAGTAGGGAGGTGACTCATAGTCAAGTAACAGGGTTAGGGTTTTTGAAAATCATCTATATAAGGAGGGTCTTAGATAAAGGTAGATAACCAGGTTCCGCATAACCTATGCTCTGCAAGCATGGAAACTCAAGACCACGGGTGTTTCTTATGACACATCCAAACTCCCCCCTCCTGTCATTACACTTTTGCCGAGCGGGGTGATATCCACCCTACCTTAGTAACATCTCTCCCTTCATATGGTTACAGCTCATCAGCCTTATTCCTAGGGGATGATGGTTCCTCACCCACCCCCACTCACCGCCTCATTTGGCTCAATTGCTTGGTGTTGGCAAAGTTGGTAACTGCTCTCATCACGTATACAGTCTGCCCTGTCAGTATCGGACTTCCAGCCCATACGGCCCCGCCGATCTTTTGGCTGCAGTATGAAAAGACACAGAGAGTAGCGACATAGTCCTCACTTTGGTGGGCAGTGTTCGTATCTACACTTTAGGTACGCAGTGGCCATGGTCTCGCTGGTTGGCTGTTACTGGTATTTGCCTCACTCCTCCTCCTCCTCCTCCTCCCACGGTTGCCCCTGGTGGTTCCCTTACTACCACGCCCATCTCATGGCTATCCTCCATCTCTATACATATCTTGGCATCCCGTCTACTGGTGACGCTCCCCAACAGTCGCCTTGCCTGGAGGCTCCTTCCTGGAATTGCACTCTCTCCCTGTTGGTAGTTGACTTTAGTTTTACTTAGGGTCATCTGGATTTCCTTTGGTCATGGTATCCCCCATCTACCCTTAGTCTATCTTTTGTGCTTACTCCTTATTAAGCATTTATTTAAGCACTAGGTTTGTTTTACTTTCGACTTCGCGTTGGCGGGAAAGTGTTGGGGATATCATGCAGGGTTTGCCTTATGCTTTCCAGCTTTCTTGCTTCTTATTTACACCCTGTTGTCTCCTTAGCCAGCTGGGGGTTCATTTGCTTTTGGGCAAGATGTTAGGTTAGGCCCATACCAGTGAGTGATAGGAGTACTGGTTTTGAAACCTGGGGTGAGGTTGGGAGTTTTGACTTTCTGGTTTTCTTTACGCCATATCTCATGATGCCTGCGAAGTTCTTGTACCTTAAGTAGTAAATATATAATTTTTTTAAAAAAAAAGATAAAAGAAAAAAAGACGAACATAGAAAAAGGTTTTGGCTTCCACCCCCGCTTCCTGAAAAAGTCGAATGGGGTTATCCTGCATAAACCTGGCAAGGCCACCTATGATTCCCCTTCTTCCTTCTGTATCATCATCTTCCGCCAGACCCAGCCCCAGATTTTGGAAATGCTTATTGACTGACGCCACGAACCTGTCTCTCACACTGTGGGTCTCAAAAATTCGAATCACTTTGGCTCCCTCTCTTGTCTTTCCTCCTTAAACGCCGGTGCCTCCATGGTGTAGACTGTCTGCTCCTATCAACGCCCGCGACTCTAAGGCCTTCCCCTGTTTATCCAGCTCAAGGGGGGTTTCGACAATATGGATTGTTCATTCAAGGCCCAGTCTGGGAAGCGGAGAGGGGTCTTTCACTACCAAGTAGCCTGGGTCTGGTGTTTTCTTATTAGGTGCAACTGCGCATTGTTGTTTCAGGGTTCTCAGAGGACATATTCTCCTGTATCTGTGGGCATCGCACAAGGGTCCTAAGAGTCGCCTTTGTTATTTGTTATTAATGTGTCTTCCTTGCACTTTTCAGTGTGAAGTGGGGTTATTCATGCCTATATTCATGATTTCGCCAATACTGTGGCCTGCCCTTACTATCGTGGGAAACTTTACTCCCTGCAGATTATTTACTCTCGGCTGAAGCCCAGGGCCTCCAGATGCATTGTTTCCTTCTCTATCCCTAAGACTGACCTGATGCATTGGAGGACACTGCTTGAGTGTAGATATTTTGATATTTCTCTTCTTGCTATTGATTCCTTATATTTTTCAAAGTCAGTCCCAGGTCCTTTAGCTTGGCTACTGGTTAACCCCCCCCCTCTCCACTCACGCAAGCTTCTCTTGTAGCTTCTCCCAAGCCTAGAGTAATTCTTCTACTGCCTAGCGTGTCTCCCCGCGGGGGCAGTCCTCTCCCATCACTTTGCTACAGGCTGGCAGTTTTACTTTTGCTGCACTTTCTTCAATATATTGCTGACCTCTTTGTCCCCTCACGGTCCCTGTTGGACCACATGGAGTTCTTCTAGCTTATAGTTCACAGCTGGCTCTCTAATTGCTTCCAGTACACACAAATCCCGATACCCCCTTCTGAGGCTTGTTTTCCACTGGCTGCTTGCTTGGCCTGGCATCACCGCCGGTTGGTTGCGCTGCTATTAATATGCTCTCCTTGCTCTGTCAGGCTTGCTGCTGCTCCTCTGTCTACACACTACCGATCCCTCCTGCGCTTCTGCGCCCCAGATGCTTTTCGCCAGCTCCGCTGACACCTGCATCCCTACTTCATGCCTCTGAGTAGGGAAACTTCCGTCCCCTCACCGCCAGTATGGCAGCAGCTTCACATCAATGCCTTAGTTTACCTGGCTCTTCTCCACTTCAGCTTGCTCTCCTATGCACCTCTGCTTAGGACCGACCTTTTCCCTTACCTCCACCTTTCCCTCCTGCTTCCGCAATGACCTCAGCCTATTGAATTCTACGTCGGAAGGCTCATGATTTGCTCTTCAAAATTTGCTGCCAAGAGCCACCACTGTTCAATTGTATTCTTTTCCCAGGCCTTGGTCGGCCCATCACTTTCATGGTCTGTAGGAAATTCATTGCTGGGCATGACCCCCAGATGTGTTGCCACAAGAGCTATCTTGGAGCCTAACACTTCACAGGTTCACACGGTACCTCTATCGTCTGCCCCCACTGCGCGGACCACGATGAGACCTTCAGTCATGTTTTCTTTCATTGTCCCTCAACGCTCCCAGAACGGGCACGCCCCCTGCTGGTGTTACTTACCATGGCCCTGAGGCCCACCTATTTTCTTTTCTCTCTCTCTCTTCTTGTTAGCCTAGCTTGCTTTTTCTGCGTAACCAGCACCACCTTCCCTCCACTCATGCATGCCCCTAGGCTCTGCTTCACGTTGCCCATAATTTTCCCCTCTTTCCCGTCCTCCTCGGTGGCCCCTCTCCTTCTTTCATCCTCTTCGCCTTGGTCTCCTAAGCTAGTGTTTTCATTTGCTTTGGTTTGGCTGTGGTGCAGCTATGGACTGTGTACTTTTCCTTTATGGTTGTAGCTTGGCTCAATAGGTCTTAGTTTGTTTCATTAAGTATCTTTGGTTAACCGTATATGGTGATGTATCTTGTACAAGGCACTATTATGATCTTTGCTGGTGTTCTTTGCTTTAATAGTTTGTAAGGGATTTAAAATTTTCTTTAGACTATATCTCACGATGTATGCAATTTCATGTACCACAACAAGTAATACATAAAAAATAAAAATAAAAAGTAAAAAAAAAAGAGACCCATTTAGATTCTAATGCTCCGCACCTTCTATCCTCTGCGCACTTGATGACTCAACACCACGCATTTTTCTTGCAATATCTCCACACTTGGTCTACTCATCTTTGTAGGCTCTTTTGCCTATTGGGGTGATTGCTTTCTCACCCCCCTTCCCCTCTCATCGTCTCTGATGGTCTTGGATGTTTGGGCTTGTTCCTTATGGTTTGATGGTTTCACTCCGACCACTTTCTGCCGTGGCTTGATTAGTTTTGGTACGGTCAGTAATCCCTAACTGTATATGGCTGCGAGACATGTTCACAGACGGAGGAATATCTCTAGAGGGCTATTGTCGCTTACTGTCTGGTGGTTTACTACTTTATTCTCTGCTCTTTGGGAACTCCCTAGTTGGCCACACAAAGATTTCCTCTCTACTCATGGGTTTTGACCCTTTTCCCCTCCCTGCGCTGCATTGGCTGACACCCTTACTACTCCCACGTCCTCATTGCTAGGACCCTACTGCCCGCCTCTCATGGCTGGTACTGTACTTCCTCCTCGCCCCAGCAGCATGGTGACCTCCTTTGTGCATAAGATGCTCCTTCGTCCTCCGATCAGTTGTCCTTCACCTCTAGCTGGTCTCTGCTAACCCCTCATGCCTGGGGATTTCATTAGCCCCGCCGCTCTCCGTACCTGATAATCAGCGGCATAAGGGTTACACTGCCTTGGTCTTTTCTTATATTTGTTAGGGCTGGTTTCTCGATCCGGGTTTCATTTTCTTTAATTGGGACCGGTTCTTCCTCATTGTCGATCGCGTTTGTCTCCTTTTCCAGTATCTTCTATTAACTTTGTAGATATCAGGCCTGCGTTGCACAATAGTTGTTTTCTACCAAGCTTTGTGACAAGTGTTTTCCTTAGCTGCGGAGGGTGGGTTGGACTGTATTTGGAGGCTTTTTTGTCCCCAGACCTGTGGATCAATGCGCTTTTGGTACATTTAAACAAATATACCATGATTGACAATAACAATTACGAGACAGGTAGATGTGCAATCACCTCTTCCCCAATTTTCCAACCCCTACGTTTTCAAGACCTCAGTTAACTCATTTAACTTCTGGAACTCCTCAATCCTGACATCGCACAGGCCGCACATTCATAAGTGGAGGCCATGTAGCCTTCGCGTTCCTCCTTGGGTCTGTCCTTGCCTGCCCTCTTGTGTGTGTACTCTCATCAACCCACCCTCCCTGTAAATAATATTTTCAGCTCCTCTTTCCTCTGTGTAACCCATTTCAACAATAGCTGGGGTGAAGAACATGTCCCCCCCCCTCTCCAGAGAAGATTTGTATAACTTCTCCACTGCAGAAACATTTTCCCTCTCCCTTGTCTCCTCCGCCCCTTAAGGCCTTGTCACTGTCAACAAAAGGTTGGACAAGCTCACCGGTCTTGTTCGAGACAGGCCTGCCACCCCGCCTGCCACTGCTCTGGGAGGGGTAGACACCCTCACCTGTGGCCTTGCCTCCCTTCATCCCTCTCTTCGTGACCTGTCACATAGGGTCACCCACCCTCAACCCGCCATCCGACCACCTCCTTCTCCTCCAGGGTCCTGCAGAGCTTCTGGTCTGCCTAGCCCTCCTCGACGGCCTGCTTTCGGTGCTCCTGTACTACCTCTTTAGGCACCTGTTATCACTTCCCCAGCACCACTATCCTCTTCCTCTAACCCGCACCTTGTCATCTATCGCTTTGTCCCCTCCCGTCCTCAGTTTTCTCATAGGCTATCTGTCAGCACCTATAAGGTGGTGGTCGGCAGGCTGGCGGGAAGAAATGCAAAGGCAAGACTCCAATATTGACTGCTGCCCACTCACCAGCACTGGTTGATATAGCCGCCTCGACCCTATCCGCGCCTAAGGAAAAGATGCTTCCACCCCATCCTGGCTCCTCTAACTGCTTGTAGGTCAACTGTGCCTCTCATGTCCTCAGGGCAGATGCCCTTGCTCTCGCTTGCCTCCTCTGCAAAGCTTGCTGCATCTGTCTTGGACGAAGCCAATGGTTCCCTTCCACGCTGCTTGACCACCACATATAATAGCTGTGGGACTATATCTCTGCTCTGTCGCGACCACTCGGTCCCAGCCCTTTCTGATGCCCTTACTTCGACTCTCTGACCCTGCGCCTGAACCAGCCCATCCCAGTTCTAGAGAACTCTTTGCTTCCATTTGGTCCCACCCCTAACGCTGCTCATGTGCCTAGTCACTCCCCCCCCTTTGTCTAGCACCCTTAGGGCGACCACGACCTTTTCGCTAGCCTCTACACCTGCATCAGGAACTCAACAGTAGTTTGGACCCTGTTACCACAATTTCTTAACCCAGACAAGGACTCTTGGATAGGCAAGTTCTTAACCACCCTGATCGTCACTGCTAACCCTTCAGACATGGAACACTTGGTTCCTTCGATTCCCCTGTTCTCCCTGAATCACAGGTCCGCAAAGGCCTTCTTGTCCAATGATTTAACACAATAGTTCAACTTCTATAAGTGCGTTCATGTCAAACCCATGTACAAGATTGATTACTCAGGATACCCCTTGTGCTTCATTTAACACACCATAGCCAAGTCTGGTGGTCCTAACCCTTTGTGTCCTAACGGTGGCAACCTCACACCTGTCCGCAAATGCAGTGTCCCCTCCACTGCTAGGTGCACTAACTGTGGTGGGGACTATTATTCCAGACACCGCGATTGCATTGATCGTCCCGCCCGTCATTCAGGTCCTGCTTCTGTTGATGGGCCACACCCCACCACTCGTCTGCCACCTCAATCTATTGACCTCACAGGGGATGACGGTGCCCTGTAGTGCCCCTGACTTTCCTCTCTCCCACTAGTACATCCTCCCTCCCTGCTACCCCCAACCTTTACACTCCCTTTAAGCTCCATACTCACTGAGACAGTAGGTCCGCTAGGACCATCTGCTCTAGCATTCCGATGGTCCTGCCCCCTCCGCCCTCCCGCTTCTTCCCCTGCTAGGGAAGTCCCCTCCAGGCAGAGTGTACTCAACCCCACGGAGGCCAACTGCCCTACTAATTCCTCTCACCATAGTTTGGGCTCTGCCCGCTGATGTCTTACAACGACCAACCCTCTCCCTCCTATCCTGTACACTCACTTCTCTCTTTTACACAGTGCAATAGCCTTGGGACCGGAGATGTGTTTCTTTCCTTGTTTAATTGTTATACGGGCTTATTAATTCATCCTTCCGTTCTTTGTTTGCAAGACCCTCCTCCGTACAGGGATTATCTTCCTAACATCTGAGGCTTTACCTACTTTCTCCCACCTTCCTTGTCCTTAGGCTCCCCTAGAGTTGCCTTTTATGTATTTGAAGCTTTGGTGGAGTCCTGTATTATTCTCCCTGTCTTGTGTAGCAGGCGGGATGTCATGGGCTGGAACTTTTTTCACTGCTCTTCTGAATTTTGGATTTCCTTACAGCGGTTTTCACTTTCTTAACTCCTACTGTATGTCGGCTGCCCCTTTTTCCCTTCGTTACCCTGTTGCCATTATAGTTGTATATCCCTCCCACAACTTCCCAGTCCTCACCCTTGGGGACCTCAATATTCACCTCCACTCTGCTAACCCCCTACAGAAATTCTCTCCCCAGGGGTTAGTGGACTCCCCCACACATGCCAACAGGGCCTCTGCTATGAGCTTCTCCCTCCTGAAACCGCTGCAGGTTTTGCACGTTTCCATTTGGGTGGCTCTTTATGCCCCACTGTTAATGATCTTGCTTTAGCTTCCCCTGGCCTTATTATATATTTTCAGTATTGGGATACTGCCCTTCCCTTTACTGGTTCCGAACATGTGCCTATTTCGATTATATTTGCTCATCCTTCTGTAGCCCCACCGGCTCCGTCCACCTACTGGCCTTTGACTGAGTGGCCAGCCCTGGAGCAGGAGCTCAAGGTCTTTCCATCCTGGCAGCCTCTTCTCCCACTAGCTCCTCCTCTCTGAATATCTTGTCTAGCGTCACCCTTCGCGCCTTTCCACCCTACTTCAACAGTACGTCCCCATTTCCCGCTCCTCCCTCCTCACGAAGCCGTGATAGTCCCTAGCTATATAGCCTGCGTTTTGGAAGGTCAGATGCCCTGACTGCGAGCCTTCAGCCCCGGAGGCAACTCCCCTCTCCAAGGGACGATACTGCAAGGCAATTTGGGGGCCCCGAGAGCTCACTTGTTTGACCTCCTCCTCAATACCATTAACCCTAATTTCTGGACCACTAAAGGGTTGTTCTTGGTAGGCCTACACTAAGGTTCCCTTCCCTGCCATAGTTTGATACCCGTGAGGGTATGAATTAGGCCCTCCTCAACCATTGCTTCCCTCGTCACCCGCTGTGTTTCCTTCCCTCCATCTTACATCCTTATCGGGTCTGCCCCTTCCTGACACCATAGGGAGTTGCATCTAACCTTGCTCACTCCAGCTCATCCACTGGGCCTGGACCTGACACTATCTCTTATTCTGTGGGCAAAATGGTGGTTGCAACCAAACCCCTCTTCCTCCTGTCCCTGCTTCGTCTGCACCTAGTGTTTGGCTACAACCGTGCTTTTCCGAAGTACGCCAATATGGTTATCCTGGATAAGCCAGGCAAGCAGACTAATGATTCCCATAGGCCAATTCGTATCATCGTCTTCCTGCAGACCTTGTTTAAAACTTGGAAAACGACCTTTGCCTCGTGGCTCCAGCGTATAGCAAGCACCAGGGGGTATTTGAGTCCCCATTAATACAGCTATCTCCCTGGTCCCTAAACCTTTGACGCCTGTGCCTCCTTAGTGCAGACCATTCACTCTTTCTAACGCCTGCACCTCCAATGTCTACACTTTTTCTGGATATGAAGTTGGGTTTTAACAATGTTGACCCTGCTTTCTTCGTCAACTCGCTCTAGTGCATAGGGTTTAACTACTATCTTGTACCCAGAGTCAGGTCCTTCCTCACTGGGCACACTTTCTCATTAGTGTTTTAGGTTTTTCGGCACACCTCTAGTCCTGTTTCTGTGAGAATCTCACTAGGGGCCACCGCTTCTCCTTTGTTGTTTGTTATTTATCTTTCTACTTTACATTTTACTGTCCCTAGCGGGCTTATTCTTTTCTATGTTGATGATTTTCCCATTACTGTGGCCTCTCCTTCTTACCAGGGTAATGTTCGCTCTCTGCTGCTTGTTTATAGCTGGCTGAAACCAAGGGTCTTCAGGCATAGGTGGATTTTTTATGTTCCTAGGACTTAACTGATGGACTAGAGTAGTGAGCTTCTGTGAGGGGCTTCTGAGATTTTGAATATTGTTATTGATGGTTTTTATTTCGCTCTGTACCAGATCTGCTGGCTTGGCTACTGCTGCACCTCTATCATATCCACTCACTCTCACTTCTGCCTTGGTTTCCCTCTTGCTCAGAATGCTGTTCCAACCATTCAGCCACTCCCCCCCAACTGGCCATCCTCTCCTCAAGCCTGTGTCACAGGCAGGCAGTCTCCCTCTGCCTCCCCATTATCCTCTATGCGGCTGTTCAGTTGGACCCCTACCGCTCCCAACTAAATAAAATGGATTTTTCAGGTGCTTGATTTAAGGATGGGTCACCAGCTGCTTCCGGTCCACCACCATCTCAACCTTCTCAACGGAGGTCGGTCTACCACCAGGTGGTTTTTCTGATCAGGTATCGACGCCCTCTCACTGACCTGCGTCTAGCATGCTTCCCTTCCTCTGCTAGCACTGTTGCTGCCTCCATAACTCCTCACTTCCCCTCACTACGGCTCTTCCACATGCATGATCCTTCCTGCCACCTCTGCTGGTGCCTTCTGCCAAACGTCATGCCTTCGATATAGCGACCTGCCTCTCCCTACCCTCTAGTATGTACACACCTCCCCATTGATCCTCTGGCTCATCTAAGGCTACCACTCCGGTGCCCGCTTTCCTTTTCCCCTCTGATAATGACTGACCTACTATCATTTCCCCCTCCTTAACCACCTACTGGTTCTATGACCTTAGCTAATTGTGTCCGTGGTCGAAAGGCCAACGATTGGCTCATGGAAGATTGGTGCATCTAAGCACCCCTTCACGGGTGCGATCATTGTCCTAGGAGCCTTTCGCCTCATCCATTCATATGCCAGTGGGAGTTTAATGCAGGGTGTGTACTGCAGATGGGTTCCTTTTAGAGCTACCTCGAGGCCCACCTCTCCTGGTACTTGGTTGTTCTCTCTAGATTCTGCCTCTGGTGTCGGTATGAGGATGAGACTTTTTGCAACGCTGTCCTCCCCTATCCCTCAACCCTGGTGGAGTGGTCGAGGCTCCTTATAGCCATTACCGACATTAGAGCTGAAGCCCACCTTTGGTCTTCTTGCCTGCTCCTTGTTGCCCTTGGTCACTTAATCCCCAACCGTGGCACTATATTCCCTCCACTCATGCTTTTTCCTGTGTGTTGGTCTCCTTCCGGCATGGTCTTCCTCTCTTCCCCTGCCTGTTGCGTGGCCCCCCCTCTGTTTGTATTTTCTCCGCCTCTGCCTCTTAAAGTAGTGCTTTCATTTGCTTTGATTAACTTGTGGTGCTATAGAAGGTGTATTTTTTCCATCTAGTCAATGCTAGACTCTTTGAGTTTTGATTTATTTCATTTACTTTCTTTAGTTAACTGTATGTGGTAACTTATCTCGTGCGAGGTACTACTAGGTGCTTTGGAGGTATTCTGTGCTTTGCTTATTCTTTTTGGAAATGAGGTTTTCTTTACACTATATCTCACGATCCATGCCAGTTCTCATACCCTTTTCAAGTAAAACATGTAATAAACAAAAAAAAAAAAAAAAAAAAAGAAGAAAAAAGACTGAGGTAGATAGCTCTTCACAGAACTGCTTAAGTTACTACCTATGTTATTTCTTATCTATTAGTTCAATCAATGCTTGATTCTTACTACAACCATCCATCTATATCAGCAGCTCCAAGGTGATTGGAGCAAAGTATCACTAAGAAGCAGTCGCAAGAGCTAGCAGTGAAAGGACTCTGTATTCTCATAGGTGACATAAGGCATCGAGAGTAGCGGAACTGTCAGTGTGTCAATACTAATCATTAACAGTTGTAGTTGTAAGAGAGAGTGTACCTTTTTGGGCAGACTAGGATAGGTTTGTATCATTCTTCTCTCTATGCTATTCTATTACTTCACTATAGGATTTATTTGGTATAATAAATCTATGATATGAGAGTAGTCTCTTCTAAGTATCCTCGAATGCCTCCTGTCTTTAAGCTTTTTAAGGAACCCTTCTACCAATTCCATCATATGCCTATATAAACCGCAGTAGATATTATGTAAGAGACCTGGCTTATGCAGGTCTGCAGGCTCTACACGATGGAGATCACAGAATATATTGCATCATATTTTTACCCAAATCTAGTATAAGTATTCTTTAGTGTTGGCCCTTCTTATCTGCCGCCTTTCCTAACAGTGTTCGAAATGATGTCTTGGTGCGGATCTGACATGTATGCTGAGCGTCTCAGATGCGGTGGTGGCACAGGACCTCACACTTTGGGCATGATGTGTTACTTAATCCGTACAAGCTAGTGTGGTCAGCATAATCCATGATACAGGCTGACTCAATGGGAAAGTGGCAGTGTATTTTCCCTTGTGAACAGTGTATTGGTGTCCCTTATTGGAAACCCTGCTGTAATGGCACAAAGATCGGTTCAAAAACAGCAGTCAGATCATCCCTGATCGCATGTCGTTGGGGTTGGTCAATGCGACCAAATCCAGCTGTAAGCCTGCGTGCTATAGGACGCAATTCAAGAAGTAGGATAGACATCTTGGTTTGGCTACTGCTAGTCTGGGAGGGGATATTGCGAATCGTGATATATAGCAGCAAGGTTTTCTTATCAACAGCTAAATTAGGTTTGTGGGTCTGGTTTGAAAAGCTGATAATCACAACCAATGTTGATCCAGCATGCCGGGCTTCCGGGAAGGGAACAGAAAAGAGTGTAAGCAAGGAACACTAAGTAATTAGAACTTTCCCAGACCTATAATGTAACTGAGTTTCCCACAACCAGTCTACTCGATACTTCTCGGAATATAAACGATTCCACATGAAACATATTTCCGACTAGGTCCCTAGATTATAACAGGTCTATAACCCACTACCAAGTATCTCGACAATCCCAAGGAACTCTGAAGATACTATTTGAATAGGGGGATAATCATTGATGGAGAGGTCTTCAATAGACAAGGTAGAAGGTATGGAACTAATAGAGTGACTGTTCAACTAGTAGTATTAAAGATGATAGTCCGGTAAGGCCCGAGAATTTGAATCCTTAAAGGATTGCAGGCTCTTTAAAATTAAAAGATTGTAGCTAAGAAAACTAAACAAAAGCACTAACCTCCAGTCCAACGAACATGCTCTCTGATGTAGCATACCAAGGTAACTATATTGCTAAAATATGAGGATTAAAACAGAAAAGATGGAGCTAACAAAACAAGTAATAGAATCCAAACAGGAAGGAAAATGAGATAGCCAATACTATACAAATCCAGTAGGTATAGCAGTAGAATAGTGATGCCCAAATGGGTAGAATCAAGGAGAGGGTTGTGATTAATAGCTAGGAATATGAGTGATAGCGGAATGACTCAAAAACAAGTTAGTGTTCGGTGTTTGTAGACTATGTCGGACAAAAATGAGGGAAAGTGTTCGGTTATTTCTCTGTGGTCGCAGGTCAGCTCTAAATACAGGACAAACTTTTTGTACCTTAGTGTATAGCACATTCAACTACCTTGGGTGGTACCCTATGATACACTCAGTATATCTCCACCACAGATCCTCTCATACAACTACAAATCTCATCATTCCTGCTATAGCATCTACAACCAATTCATCACTCCACCTGATGTCCCATAGCATTAACAGAAGTAGCAGACATCACAAACCTTTTTCCAAAGAATTAAACAGCAACGTAATAAGTAAAATTAAAAACAAAATTAAA